>PVJN01001164.1:0-151990 GCA_004026805.1 Lasiurus borealis | reverse complement strand
CCGTTTGACCTTGAATGTGGCTCTTCACTTCTGTGGACCTCTGTTTATCTATTTTCAGTATGATTGTAATGATAGCTGTTCCAATTAAAATAAGAAATAATAATCAATTTATGCTGTCTTGACAGTAAATTGCTGTGGTTGAATGCCAATTATAGAATCATATAGATTCAATTTCCCATTTATTTTTCCTTTTTTTTTTCTGACTTACAATAAGTTACTCAACCTCTGAGCCTCAATTTTACTATTTTTAAAGTAGGATCACAGGGTTTCTTTCTTTCTGCAGAAATTAACTACAGTAATGTATGTAAAGATTAGTATTTATAAATGCATTCTAAACATTTGCCGAGATTTGTTGCTATTGGTGTAGTAAAAAGAACACAGCATATGTAACTTGTGACCAATTCTTTTGGGCTCTGAGCCCAATTTTCTTTATGTTAGAAAAAGAGAAAATCTTAGCATTCATGCAGTTCTTACAGGGTTGTTGGGAAGATGACAAAAAGTGACAATGAAAACACAAAGTGCCATAATGCGTGTATTTGAACGCCAAGATAAATGTCTTTATGATGTGTGAGCTGGGCACGTGTTTATACTAGATGACAACTCTGAGAGGACAGCCCCTCCTGTTTCTGTCTGTACATCACCCCCCAGAGCCAAGCACTGTGCCTGGCACACAGTCAGTGCTGGTGGAATAAACATGGGTGGCGCAACTGCTCATCTGTTATTTGGCAGCAGAAGTAGAAACTTCTCTCCAAACAAGGAAAACATCAGGGGTCTCCTGCTATATACTTTCCTCTGAAAGTACAATCACACCATTGGAAAAGTTACCAAAATAGAAAATAAAACCATTTGAGTAAAACACTTCCTTATGCTATTAGAGACCTTGGTTTCAGTTTAGCTGATATCCGATTAAAACTCTGGAGAGGGTATTATTTTAGAAGCTTAGTAGCTGCATTGCACTGTCTGTCTTTGTTTATCTCATTTCCTCTCTTTTTTTTTTAGAGTTGAAAACTATTTGCATAATAGCAGGTCCTTTGTTTTTCCAGAGTTCAGGTTTCTGACAACATAAACTCAAAATCCTGGGATTGTGATGTCAATATCATTTGTGTGTAAATGCCTCAATGACTCTGAGCAGATTTGGAATTGATCTGGCTCAGAGACTGTTTTCATGCTAATACTCTTGGTGATTCATCTTGTTTTTCATTGTTCCAATGATGGCTGAGGACCTGGATCTCTGTGGCATTGGCTTTCTGACTACTGTTTGGAATAAAGAGTGAATGGATATAAAGGAAATACTGTATATGAGAGAACAAAGACACTAAAAAATAAATAAAAACAAACTTAAATTAAAAAAAACACACACCTCATAAGTAGGGTAAAAACAGGCTAGTATGGGTAGCAGTGTGCAGAGGGAGGCACAGGGAGCAGGGAGCCAGTTTCCACTTTTTTCTCCAAATGATGCTCACTATTTATGAATAGTGTAAGTTGCTGCTTGTTTTAGAAAGAGATACTGCATGAAAAGCTCTTAACCCAATGGTCATCTCACTACCACACTTTTTGACTGGTAGCATTTCTGAATGAAGTTCATTGCAATAGTCATCAAACATTACTTGGGTTTGTATAATCCCACAACTTCTTGGGCATTGTACGGTGGGCTGGCGAAACCACAGTGAACAAGGCAGGTATTAATGAAATTATCATATAAATAAATAAGCAGAGGTGATCATAATATTGTGATATAAAGGCATAGTACAAGGTAAATTGAGAAAGAGGGAAGTATGGGTCAAAATTACATTGTGAGATCTGGGAAAGCTTTTCAGAAGGTCTAAGTCTTCAGAAGGCGAGGAATACAGGGGAGACATTTCCATAAAGGCAGATGGGCCTCTGTGAAATCTCTAGGGCAGGGGTGTGGCAATAACCAGGAAGGGGTGGCCTGCCTGCCTCAAGATGGGGCAAAATTTATGAGGCAGAGGATTGGATGAGGCTGCAGAGGGAGGGAGGGGCTAGATGGTGTCTGGTCTTGCAGGTTATGGTGAGGACTTTGAGTTTGATCCCAAGTAAAGTAGGGGAGTCATTGGTGGGGATTAGGCAAGGAGACAATATGATTAGATTGGCTTCAAAAGGAGCATCAGGTTGAATTTCCACAGTGGGGTTACTTCCTCACAGAGGTCTACTCCTTTGTGAGGAGTTCTTCCATTTTTAGAAAGTTTGAGTGTCACACATTATATTCACCTTGAAGCATTTCTTCATTGTGTTGCAGATAATGGTCCTCATTTTTTTTTGAGGCCCCATTGACGAGCTAGGACAGGATAGCCTATTGGACATATCCCAGCTTTGAAGATAGACAGACTTGGGCTCTGACATATTTTACCCATGTGACTTTTAGCAGGCACTTCAGGTTTGCTGAGCCTCAGTTTCCTCACTGGTAAAAACAGATTATTGTGAAGATTTAAAATAGCAATATGTCTGGAGGCGTCCAACATAACTACCCAGAGACTTACTAGATCTCAGCTGCTGATTAAGTTTGACCTACAGGCTCTTAACGAAATCATCTCACACATCAGTCTGCTTCCTGGTATCTATTACACATCAGCCTGCTTCCTGGTTCCATTTGTTTGAAACAGAACTGAATTGTCAAAAGTGCTGTGGCTCCTAAGTTGCAGGTTGATGTCTTCCCCAGGCCTCTGCTCCCCAGCCTATTTGCCATCTTCCCACCTGTATGGGGACATGGAGTCACCCTGTGGCTCTTTTTTCTTCTTTTGCTCCTTATTGGGTGTGGTCTTTCTTCTCCTTTCCCCAATATTCTGTCTTCCTTCTACTTTCCCATTTCCTTCTCTTCCCCCCTCCCCCCTGCTCCCGCCCCGCCACAAACTTCTCTCTAGCCTTTCTATGTGAGGTGAGAATTTTGCTCTTGGTGACACTTCTGCTCACCTGTTGCTCAGCTGTGCACCAAGTAAGTAGAGAGGCCTGTTGTTCCCACATGAAATCATCATGGGCAGCCCTTTAATTTCCCTTTCCTTTGTGTGTGTGTGTGTTTAAACTATATCAAACGATGGCCTCACTGAAGCCAAAACAGATTTCTTTTTCCCAGTTGTCCCACAACAGATGACATATATTCTTGTTTCCTTGGAGAAAATAAGTTGTATCCCTGTAAATGCACAAAGCAGAATTTATTTAGCTACTTAATTCTCCCTCTTGTGCTTAAATATGGCTCCCCTAATATAATCTTGTTCTTTTATTCATCACAAAATACTCTGCTAGATGCTATTGACATAGAAATTAATGAGATAATTCCTAAAGGAGTGTACATATTTATGAAGAGAGACATCTCAAATCTTGATTTCATTATAATTGAGAATTGTTAGGAAGAAAACATAACAGGTGATCTAAGCAGGTCTTGGGAAATCTCCATTTTGGGAATGATGCCACTACTTAACATAAATTAAGTGTGGGTGTGAAGGGGGAAGCTCAAGGAAATGCTACTCTTGATGACCCAAGGTGGGCAAGACTTAAGCTTGTGTGAAGAAAGTACGGTGTTTCTAGCTGGAGAATGTAGTGAACGAACCAGGGTGTTTGGTGTCAGGGCTAGAAGATGGGGAAGGGACAGAGGCTACACAATGGTCTACCAAGACTTTGCCTGTAAATCCAGTGCTATCGATAGTAAACTGGTGATGAAAGGCCAGCCATCTAAAGGATTCTGAGAGGAAGAGTACAGATGAATAAGAGAAATGGTTAATTACAGCAGCAGAGCTCCTACACCTGTCAGGCGGGAGAACACAATCAGGAGAGATTGTCAAGAGAGAATGAAAAACACAATGTTTCTAGAGATTTGGTACTATTTCTCTGGTGTCCAAAAATCAAAGCACTCGGAAACCGCTGAAAGAAAAATAATGTGTATTTAAAAATAAAGAGATAAACTGCATGAGCAGCTGGAGGGAAAGTTTGAGTTTCTATGGAAACCTCTCCTAAAATGTCTTCCTCAGGCAACAGAGCCAACTTCCCAAATGCCAGAAAGCAGCAGAATACGGGTTGAAGCAATTATTGTTGGACTGGCACACCGAGTGTAACACTGGAAGCTAGAAAGGGAGGACTTTGAAATGGGACAAGGGTTCCTCAAGGGACACTTCTCTCCTGTAAATGACTGGGTGAAGGGGCACTGGGGATCAGGTGTTTTCTTGCAAGGCGCTAAGGCAAGGGAGCCATGGATAAAATCGTGCAGCAAACAAAAATAAAAGGAACCAGAAAAAAAATACTATAGCTCAGCCACCAGGAAATGATATAGGTCTGGATGGTAAAGATCAGAGGCATAGACCGGGAGCCTGCCCCTGCTTACTGCCCATTGAGGTATGGAACTGTCCACCCCTCCAAGATCACTGTGTGTCATTCTTCTCCCTCTCTCAGCTCCCCCATTCTCCCTTACAAGGAGACGATCTTCCCCATTTTCTGTGGTGTTTTTTCTTCAGGATTTGAACTTGATCTTCCCTTGCCTGTGTTGCTTCCCATCACCAATCTGTGCGTAACTGGCTCCTCTTCGTGCCTTCAGAGAGCTCTCCTTGTCCCCTTTATCAAATGCAGCTTTGTATCTTTCTCATCCCAGGGTTTCTCTATCATATTATTTGGCTATTTCACATATATACTAGTACTTTGCACAGAGCATCTTATTTTTTACCCGTTGTTCAGCTCCTCCCCTCAATATGTAAAAGGAAGCCAGCTTGCCTGAGAGCTCCAGGTCTGAGGAAAGTGTCTAGCAGAGACATGACACTGAAGAAATATTGAAGGAATGATTCTGATCAAGAAGTTCATAATTCTGTAATTGGGATGTTGAGTATAAGACATCCATGCTTGATGTTAATGTTACACAGCTCTGAGTGATCAAGGGTTAACTACCCCACGTTATCAAGGAGAAATCTGCATGTGGTGTTTCCTCATAACAAAAATCATTAAAACCAATAACAATAAATTCTATTTATTGGGTAATTTCTTTATGACAGTCTCTAGTACAAATAAATACAGAATATAAAACAGCTACCTACCTGCAGCACAATCTCTGAGGGAGGCTTTGGGATCCCATTTTTTTTGGTTACAAAAGCAGGCTCAGAGAGGCTCAGCTTGTGAAACTAGATATTGAACTAAAGTTGGTTTTATTCTTCATTCCAGGAATATACCCTTTTTTGTAAAGATAAATAATTTTTTGGAGACAAGACTTGAGACTCCCTGAGACAGAAGTATTTGGGTAAAAGAAACAGAAAGCATGCTAGATCTGAGTAGTAATGTTGGAGGGAGCATGATCCTTGGTAAATTCCTATAGAGTTGGAGGCAAGAATATGGGTGACATTGGGTGAGAGAAGCAGTAGTGCTCAGCGTATGGACTGAGTTTCCAGGCACCTGGGGGTCACCTGGCTCTGAACCTGGAGCCACGTAGGCTGCTGGGAGTGGCTGGGGTGAGACATGTTAAGAATGAGGTTGGCTAGATGGGGTTGGATTAGAAGACATAAGATCCTTAAACTCTAAAATAAGGAGTTTTAATTTATTAGAAAATATATTATATACATTTATAAGCTTTTTATGTTTTTTTAATCATGGTAACCACCTTTCATTATTTTATGACTGTGGAATGCTTGGAAAATTGATAGAGGGAGAGAGAGAGGGGGGGGGGAGAGAGAGAGAGAGAGAGAGAGAGAGAGAGAGAGAGAGATTGACTTCAAAAACACCTATCTCCCTTTCCATAGTCAGGCATTATTATACTCATTTTAAGAAAGAGGAAACTGACAGGCTGGGAAAATTGTTAGCTGCCTAAGGACACATGCAATGCTTGCTCTAGAACCCAATGCCCAGACTCTTGGTGTTACACTATTTCTTGAGGTGAATAATTCTGAATGTTTAAAAGTTCTTCTTTTTATTAACCTAAAATAACATCCTGTATTTAATTAAAAGTTAAGGAGGAAAATAATAAATCCTTTCCATGAAACAGATGTAGATGTCAGCATTGAGTCCTCAAAGCATAAGTAAATTTTGCTAGAAGAAAAATTAAACACATTTCTCCCACATTTATATTATTTATAATATAAATATAACCATTTATATTCTTTGGAATTGAATGCTTTTGTCAAAGTATTTTTGGAGAGAAAAAAGCACCGGCTTCATTGTGTTTTCCATAAATGATACTCAGAGTCAACATGAAATTTTCTCCATTTTTAAAACAAATTAATGAGTCATTCTTCCCTGTGCTTATTTTTATGATAATATTAGCAAGTCATATAACTTCTGAGCCACCATTTCTACTCATTCATCACCTTTCTCCCCCTACCTTTCTATTCATTGTATTAACAATACAATGGTATTAACAATACCTTTCAGCCTACTTTGGAATTTATTGTGTGTTCCAATGACATAGGGGATATGAAAATACCATGTACATTTATACATGAAATTTAAAGCATTGTACAATTCTAAATAGTCTTGTTTAAAAAAAACAACACACTAAACCATACAGTATTATTTGTCTGTTCCTAGATCTATTCCCAAACATATTTGATTCCCGGCCCCTTCCCAGCCTTTTAGTCATGATTGAATTTGTTGATGCCCCCCCTTACTTAGCAGTTTTAGAAATTCTACTTTATTGCTCTACAGTGTAGGGGAGAAGGAGAGACATGGATATTCTTCCCCCTGGGTCCTAAGAGGCTGTGTCACCATGGTATGGGATCTGAAGCAGCAGGAGGCCAGAGTCACACGTGGGCAGCTTATGGACCTATGGGAGCGCAGGAATGTGTTTGATGTGGTTAAACTATTTAATTTTAAAATAAACAAACCTGGGGCTAATTTTTACAAAGCAGAAAAGTACATATAAACCTTTATGTTTCTGGCATTTCTTGGAGTCTTGGAACACCTGATAGGACCGTATTTCTTACTTCTCACTCCTGATTCTCATTAGCTGGGGCACAGCTCTGCAGAAGTCAGAGGCATGCATTCTCCAGTCTTCAAGCTGTTATACCACTTCTGGTTGTCTCTCTGAAAGGAAATTCTGATGCCAACTTCTGTTTACCATTGCATCCGACCTCTGTCTTCCCTAACGTGAAGAAACCTCTCTCTCTCTCATATGTGTGACAATGAAAGCTAAATGAAGAAGACAGCCATGTTTTCCAAAAATGAGAGAGAACAGTTGTTGGTGGAAATGCAGAATATTCCTATGTGTTTATGATTCCAGCCAAGTGTGTCTATCTTGTTTCCCTCACAACTGGCCTTTATTCATTCATTCACTTGCCTGTCTCCTGGAGGTATTTGAGTTTATCATCCCTCTCCCCCAATGCTTCAGCCTTGATCATTCTTTCCTTGGAGGTGGAGGCGTGTGTATCTAGGCTGTTATAGTTATTCTCCACCCCTGGAAAATTACCCCTTTAAGTGCATCATGCCCAATTGACTTCATATTTCCTTCCGGGGTGTGTGTGTGTCTGGTTTGATCCCCAGCTCTGGGTACTTATTCCACACCATTACATCTCTGCCTCTGCCAAATAGAATACAGAGCTCTGTCCCCGCCCCTAGAGACTGACAGCTGTTTTCTCGGTCCCCTTCCTTCACCTCTGACTGTCTAGCAGTGGTCGACAAACCATAGCTTGAGAGCCACATGTGTCTCGCAAGTCGCCGGTTGCCACTCTGTTGACTGAGTTTGTCAACCGCTGGACTAGACTAAATGTTATCGTATAGTTGGAAGCTGTGAGGAGTAGGCAATGGTGGCATATTGTGTGCACGGAGGTAAAGGGTAGTATATGACAGGGGTTGGCAAACTCATTTGTCAACAGAGTGGCAAACCTCGGCTCACAAGTTACATGTGGCTCGCGAGTCATGGTTTGCTGACCACTGGTCTAAGGAATTCTTCTGTGGCCTGGTTACCTCTTCTGCCTGGAATCCAAGGGGAATGTCTGCTCTTGTCTCTCAGTACTCCATATAGTCGGTTCCTATGTTTTGGGTGAGTTGATCAGTGGGTGAAAGAATATCCCAACAAAACTTTATAATTGAAAACACTTCACAAGAATTCAAAATAGCGGATACACCCCTGACAATGATTTTCTTGGGATTGAGAAATAGAATAGTGTGTAGGTTGTTTCTTGACCTTCTTTTGTTGTCTAAGTTAACTACACAACACATAATACTTCTGTCACCTGAAAATAAAACTGTGATGGAGAAAAAAAATTAAAAGCACCCTGCGTGATCTCATTTGAACTCTATTTTTAAAAGATTTTAGGTCAGGGCATAGGAGTAAAGCATGAAGCAAAGACAATGAAGCATTTGAATATTTGTCCTCCCACCCCTGACTTCTGTCTTTGCTGGCCCCTGACCCATTGGCCATTCGGTCCTTTACGTTGTTTGTCTTTTGTTTGTGGTTGTTGGACTTTAGATCCAACATGCTTTCCTAGAGATGAAGCAGTGATATGCGGATTCTTGCTTCCTTTGCTTCTGCACAGTGTGGAGGTAGAATGCAGTGCAGCAGCCCCACAGGTAGTGTGAGTGACAAGAGGGGTGCCAGGGACTGTTGTGAGCTGGGAAGTTTGAGCTCTGTCTCTAAACAGTAGTCAGCCTGGCTCTCGTAGGCCATTACCAGCAGGAGCACAGAGCTAATCTCGCTATAATTCATGATTTTGAAAGCAAAGCCAAACATCCAAGTTAGAAAATGCAGGGTCCTGATTACCATGACATGTTGCTTTCACAAGCAGAAGTTCATGTGGTCTCTGGTACAACATGGAAAGGATTGCTCCCTGCCAGCCATGTGACTCCATAACTCCTTAAACTTTTCTGGGCCTCGTTGCTCACCTATTGGAGGGCTTGAGGGAAAGAGTGACACCTTCCTGGCAAAATTAACATGGGAGGGGGAGGTGATGAAAGAGGATAATGTATCTAAATAATTACTTATTGAGCACCTCCTTTGTAGGGGTTAGCTAGATGACAGATAAACAAAGAGTTCTTGGATGCAAACAGCAGATGCCAACTCTCACAAAACAAAACCGGAATTAAGCAAGAAGATCTGAGTCTCCAGGAAGACAGAAGCAGGCACAGAGGCTGCACAGTCAGGAGCATCATCTAAAGTCACGCAGCAGGATTGGCCGAGATGTGACTGTGCCTGGGAGCTGGATGCCTCAGCTTGTGCTCCCGCTGAAAGCAGGCAGCCTGCACACAGCCCCAGGAACACAGTGACCACCCGTCACATCTACTGCCCGTTGCGGAGGGCCCCCACTTCTCCCATCAGGAATGGATAGTCCAACATTTGGTGCAGACACGTCTGGTTGGTAGAGCCTGGGCCTTGTACCCAAGCCCCAACCACAAAAGAGTGTGGGCAGGAGAGAATCTGTTTTTCGCTCCTGTGGAGGAACTCCTGTTGAGGCTCATGAAATACAGGATTCCCTAATATAAGGAGGAGGTTTAAACCCTGAGTGCCAAAACGAAAGATCAAGGTCCCTTCGAGTTCCAACAGCAGGGGATTTATAGCCTAATTGGAAGCAGATGCCCATGTTTGGAATATGCTGCACCATCATAACCTGTTCCTGTTTTACATTAATCAGCATTTATTTAGCCATCTCACCACTCTGAGTTTACCTAGCAAGATTACCCCATGGAGGGGCTGTCACTAGATTTTCTCTTGGGACATTGATTTCCTTGGTGGTGCCCATGGCTCCAGAAGCTTTTTTGTTTTTTGTGTGTTTTTTTCTTTCTTTTTATCTCTGGCCTCCCCTCATCTGGAAGTACTAAGCAGACCAAGGTGCTATGATCATCTCTAAGAATAGAAAGCTAAAAATACCCCGAGGAGAGGGCCGATTCCTTCCTGGCTGCACAGGGCCAGCAATCTGCAATCCATCTTCTCTGACTACCCTCATTTTCACACATTTGCCTCCCCCTGTGGCTCTGGAAGTGATGACACTGTTTTGCAAGTTGGCAAACTATTGAAAAATCCCTCGGACTCTCCTGGCTTGTGTAGCTTACTCTTATATTCTGACTCTCCCTGAAAAGATGGGGTTGGACCCTCTATAGCAGCGGTTCTCAACCTGTGGGTCATGACCCCTTTGAGGGTGGAACGACCTTTTCACAGGGGTCGCCTAAGACCATTGGAAAATGCAGATATTTACATCACAATGCATAACAGTAGCAAAATTTCATGGTTGGGGGTCACCACCACATGAGGAACTGTATGCAAGGGTCTCGGCCTTAGGAAGGTTGAAAACCACTGCTCTATAGTCTCCAAGCTTGGCATTTACCTGTTGCAGAAATCTTATTACAGCAGCTCTACCATCCCCATGAGATTATAAACTCCTGAACGCAAGAAATATGTCATTCATCCTCATTACTTTACACCCAGTGACTAGTGCCATGTCCATGGCTCATGATTACTCCTCAGATATTTGTAGAATGAATGATAATGCAGTAGTAGGTTCTTTTCATACACTTGCAAAGCAAAGAAACTCCAATCCCAAATACGTGAAGCCAGACAGGGTCTCAAGTGTAGAATCTGCAAATGTGCAATCTCAGGCTGCCTTCTGAGTTCTCCCTATTCTCAGACTCTCTATAGGGCTATATTCTTTTTCAGACTTGCCTTTCCTCTAATCGTACCAAAAACTCCAATAGAAAAAGGTTTTATCCCCATTACTTCCACAAAAATAACTCAAAATTGAATCCGATTGGAACACCAGGTAGCAGGCTGATTTAGGCAGAGAGGATATAGAATTGGGCTATTGAGTGGCTTGGTCTGTACCACAAATTCACCCTTGGAGACAAGGTGAGCCCAACCAAGTTCTATGGGTTGAGAATGCAAGAACTGGGTTTCCCTAAAGCAAAACTGAAGTATACTAGTAGACAAGAAAGAATATGCACTGGGTGTATATGAGTTGAATAATGCCTTACCTCCCAAACCTGTGAATATGCCTCTATTTGGAAAAAGGATCTTTGAAGATGTAACAAATGAATTGTCTCCAAGTGAGATCGTCCTAGATTGGAGTGGGTCCTATATCCAATAACTGGTGCCCTTAGAAGGGTAGAGAGAAGGTACACAGAGGTGATGTGAAGATGAAGGCACAGATTGGAATAATGTCTCTACAAGCCAAGCATTGCCAACATTCCCTGGAAGCCAGGAGAGAGGCATGGGACAAGTTTCCCCTCAGGCTCCAGAAAAAACCAACACCACCGACACCTTGATTTTCGACTCCTGCCCTCTAGAACTATGAGAGAACACATTTCTGTTGTGTGAAGCCACTCGTTTGTGGTACATTAATATGGCAGCCCTAGGAAACAGACACACTGAGTAAATAAAAACAGCGGAGGTTTACCGCAGGCATCAACTATTGGATGATCTGGCCTACAGTGCTACCCTGTAAATCAGATGACTATCCAGTGATAGGGTTGGGACTTGTACTTAACTTGAGCCTGCGTTTATTTCCCTCGCAGGGCCAATCTACCGGGAATGCAGCTGTTCCGTCCAGCTTCTGTGGATAGACCTCCTTTAGCAGACAATATGGCAGTCAGCTGTCTTATCACATCAGTGGAGAAAGATCTCAGACAGGCCCAGGCCACTCTTAATGTCTGGGTGGCAGCAGGCACACAGCTAGCGGCTGACAGCACAAGGCTGTATTGTGCTCTTTGCCTCATCCACTTAACGGCTCTTAAGATGTAGAAACTGCTCCTCTGCACAACCTAGATGCAGGTTTTACCCTGTCCTTACAGACCTGCTGTGTAACAGCTCTGGAACAGCGTGGGTGGGGGAGGGGCGGGGAAAGAGAGCCAGAAGGCTACCACCTATGGTACTACCTGTGGTGTGAACATTTGAAAGGCACAGGGAGATATTTTTGTTTGTTGTTATTTTATAAGTTTTTCTCCCTTTTGCTGATAATAGGGAAACATTTGATTCTTATGCTGATTTGTACAAGTGTGTTGTTTTTCCAGCTCATTAGCTGCATTTGTTTTCCTTTTATTTTTTATTTTTTTTCCTGAACCATGAGCAGCCCTCATGGAAGTGAGGATGCTGGCATGGTTTGTTGGAGGCCACAGTCAACATCTAGACCAAAGCCCTGGTGAAACTGGGGCCTGAATATGCCAGGTGTGGTGGTCAGGGCTAGGAAACTGTGTAACCCGGGGTTCTAGTTTGTATTTTTTTTTGGGGGGGGCAGATGGAAGAATCTACTAAAAGATAGACTGAAAATGTTTATCATAATCATATCTTCAGGATAGCACAGTGGCTTTGCAAACATTTTCCACTTGTTTTAGATCCCCTGTAAAGAAGGAATGAAGGAAGAATGGAGGAGAGGAAGGAAGGAAAGAAAGGTAACTTTTTAAATATTTTGTTTAAAGATAAACTATCACAAGTTAACTAAATTGCTTTTAATTAAATTCAAATCTCAACATAATTTGCCTGTGATATGCACACACCACACACACACACACACACACACATACACATACACACTAACTGGCAAGAATTGAATTATGGAAAAGAAACACACATATACACTACACATACACACTACACACACACACTACACACACACTACACACACATACTACACACACACACTACACACACTACACACACACACACACACACACACACACACACACACAAGGAGAATGCCATTAATTTATCCAGTCCCATAAAATACAGAGTTAAAAAGTCATATAAACAGGTATCTAAAGTCTTATCAAGCAAAGAACATTTCAGGTGAAAAGCAAAGTCAGTCTCATGTTTAATTTTATATTTTTAAATAGAATTGCCTTGCCTTGAGTTAAAGGCAGAATGCAGAGGAGACCTGTTGAAGAAGCCTAAACCAAAGTCTTTTACCCCAAACTTTTAGCTTCCAGTGGCTGTTGTAAGGTTGACTTCTTTACAAGACCCTCTGCTGTATATGTCTACCTTTTTCACTTCTCTCCATCTCTACCTTCTACTCTTATCTTCTGCAAAAGTGGTATGCATACATGCACACGTACACAAAACCAAATACACTTAGGGGTCTTACAGAAGAAACTATTATTCCATGCACCAGCAAGTCTGAATTCATTGTATATATGCATGTATGCATATATATGTATGTTATTTTTTAATTCTTTCCTGTTCTATTTAAAAGCAGCTTTAAGTACTATAATACTACCTTGAACTACGGGCTTGCCAAGCACTTATCAGTAGAATTGTATGTGGCTTTGATTTAATAAATACGTAATGTTCTTTCTAAAGAAAGTTACCTTTTGGCCATAAGGTGCTAACACCTGTGACATCAGTGGCAGATGATTTTGGGGAAGGTTCTTTGGAAGATACAAGATAGTAGATAGCCACGTGACCGCAGACAAGTCACTGAGCCTGACTTGTGTGGGCTCCCTTTCACTTTCTGGAAAAGTACTATACTATGTCAGATGATTGCCAAGGTCACTTAAGTTATACCTGTGATTATTATTAACTAGAGGCTCAGTGCATGAAATTTGTGCATGGGGGAAGGGGTGTCCCTCAGGCCAACCTGCACCCTCTCCAATCTGGGACCCCTTGAGGGATGTCTGACTGCCCGTTTAGGCCTAATCCCAGTAAGATCAGGCTTAAATAGGTAGTTGGATATCCCTCTCTCAATACAAAACTGCTGTCACCCAACTGATCACCTGCCTGCCTTCCTGATTACCCCTGCTTCTGGCTGCCAGCCTGACCACCCCCTAACTGCTCCCTTGCCAGCCTGATTGATGCCTAACTCTTCTCCTGCCAGCCTGTTTGCCCATAACTGCCTCCCCTTCAGGCTTGGTTCCTCCCAACTGCTCTCCTCTGCAGGCCTGGTCACCCCTAACAGCCCTCCCCTGCAGGCTTGATTGCCCCCAACTGCCCTCCCTTACAGTCCTGGCCCTTCCCAACTGCCCTCCCGTGATGGCTATCTTGTGGCAATCATCTTATGTCCACATGGGGGCAGCCATCTTGTTTGTTGGAGTGATGGTCAATTTGTACATTACTCTTTTATTAGATAGGATGGAGGCCTGGTGCATGGGTGGGGGCCAGCTGGTTTGCCCTGAAGGGTGTCCCAGATCAGGGTGGGGGTTCCTTTGGGGAATGGAGTGGGCTGGATGAGGGGCCTGTGGTAGTTTGCAGGCTGGCCACGTTCCCTAGCAACCCAAGCAGAGGCCCTGGTATCTAGAATTTATTTATCTTCTATAATTGAAACTTTGTAGCTTAGAGTGGAGGCCTAGGCCTGCCAGGATGTGCGGAAAGCTTGGCTTCCTCCATTTCCAGGGAAACCCAAGTCTCCTGTTCGCTCTTTTATTAGGTAGGATAAAAACACTAGTTTCAATTTATTGAAGGCCAGCTACATCCTGATAGCTATGGCTAAGCATCTAGAGCAGCGGTTCTCAACCTGTGGGTCGAGACCTCTTTGGGGGTCGAATGACCCTTTCACAGGGGTCACCACCACATGAGTAATTGTACACAAGGGTCGAGGCCTTACGAAGGTTGAAAACCACTTATCTAATCCATTTAATCCCCATACCATCCTAGTCATTAGAAGGTACTACTATAATCCCCACTTTCTATGTGAGAAGACTGGGGCTTAAGCTCCTCTTACAGAAGTCCGTGTTCTTCACAGCTGCACTGTATTGTAAATTTCATTCTAGCTTATGTTCAACTTCTTAAATGGGGCTTGAATTAATGAGATTTTGCTGAACTAGGGAACATTTCTCTCTTAATGTCTTCCCATCCATCCTGCTAATTGGTCTTATAATTTTAGACTCAGGCTTTCATCCTGCTCAACGTGGAAGGATGAGGGATGTGAAAAGGGCATGGTACCTGAAATGCTTATTTTGACCTTTCCCATCAGGATCTTTACTCACAGTTCACTTCCTCTGTCTCAGGATGGGATGTCAATCCTCTGAGACACCGTGACTCACAATGTTGTTCTCCTGTTTCAAATCCTGATGTGCCTGTGTGCAGCTGTTCCAATCCATTTATTGATGACCCAACAATCTGATATCCTATCTTCGTCTCCTGATCAGGACTCCTAAACAGTCTCACTGATGGGCATCTACTTAATGTACTTTTCTTCTTTGCAGCATTAAGGAGAGGATGCATTTTCCGTGCAGGTGATCCATTACTTACCTTTGCAAGGGGCGGGGGTGGAAGGGGGTGCGGAGAGAGAAGGAAAGAGCTGTCCTGCAGGTTGCCCTATTCAAATATCCACAGAGGTGTCCCCACTTCTCGGGCTCTCAGTGGCAACTTGCTTTATTCCTCTCAGCCTCCTGCATCTCCCTCCCACACTTGTTTTAAGTGCTAGCATTCTCTGCTAACATCCTAGAGAGAGAGGGCTTTTTCTTACTTTATTCCTGCTCCCTTGAGAGAAAGTGCTGCCATTGGAAGTGTGCGGAGGCTCTTGCGGGGGGGCTTATGAAAGACAATCAGTAGCCCCCTGGAGGCTAATGCAGAGAAGGAGGTGTTGCCTTTCAGGTTTCTTTGCCATCCTGGGTTCCTGGGGGGATTTTTAAAAAGAGCTGCTAGGATGTGTTCTTTGAATTTTCTTAAAAAACAAAGAGAGGAAGAAAGAGAGAAAGAGCCCAGAGTTCTGGAGCATGGATTCAGCAGGCTATATTGCAGTTACCTTCAGTGCCACCCGGGCCCTTACAAACGTACATCCTGCTATTTTCCTTTCCCCTTTGGTGAAACCTCAGCACAGGAGAAAAAGTGGCAGTGACTCTTTGTCCCTAGCTTACCATAATCTGTTAATTTTTGCATCTCTAGGTCTCCCCAAATGTACATACTAGTAGACATTGAGATCTATAGCATAGAGGTCTCTATAGGAAAAAAAAGAACAACACTTACGGAGTGCTCCTTGGATGTAACTGTCTCAAGGGCTGTATTTGTATCACTTCTTTTAATCCTAATAGTAATTCCAATTGATAGTAGGAGATTTCTCCCATTATATCAACGGGGAGAAGAGACTTGGAGAAACTACTTTGCCCAAGGTCACACCAATGGTAAGTGGTGGAGTTGGTAGCAGGGCATGGGCAGTCTGAGTCCACAGCCTCTGTGCCAATATGAAGCCCACATATCGCTTCATTGGACTTCCTGTCACAGGGCTTCTCTAAGGAGATGACACTGTTTGGAGCATTATTTCCCCCATCAGGAGGAGGGAGTCTGTGTGTAAATTGACAGATCACGCACTTTGAACTATTCGGCAATATCCAGTGAAGATGAAAATGCGCATACCCTACCGCCTCGCTATTGTATTTCTCAGTAATTGTTCTAGAAATCTAACCCACTGTGCATAGAGACAGGTCCAAGTTTAATTGCATTATCATTGCCATGGTGAAAATTGGAAACAAGTTAAAACTTAATTAATCAGTGAAAGGATTAATAGATTGTGGTAACGTCTTAGCATGCAATAGCATGTGGCATTTATAATAAATGCACTAGGTCCAGATGCATCAGCATAGATAATAATCAAATCTGTTTCTTTGAAAAGGCACATGGTGAAAAGATATGACCATATGGCAATTTTATAAATACACAAAATAGATTAAATGCCTGTTATTTAGTGCTATGTGCATATATAATAAACGTAAGAACATAGATAGGAATAATGGTTTCCTGTGGGAAGGAAGCGAATGGAGGGGAATTGGAGGTACTCAGTGGAATAGTTTCCAGTGTATATTAATACCTTTTTTTTTTTGTATTTAGGAATGCCAAAAAAGTCTGGGAAAATATTTAATTGTTAAATTCCAGGCGATAAGCACATGATTGTTTTCTATTTATCTCTGATTCTCTGTACTTTCCAATGTGTTAATTTGGTTTGTAACTGATTAATTTTTTAAGTCAGGAGAAGAGAGAGGTACCCAGGTTGGCTGTTGGTACCTCCCAGGGCCCAGTGTGCCGGGGGATTTCCTCATGCACTCCCCAGGCCTGAGCAGGTGCGAGGGGTGAGGCGCAAGAGCTTCTGGACATTCCAGATGATCCTTCCAGTCATATCTTCACCTTCATCAGCCCGGACAGCTCCCACAAGCAGACCTGCCAATGTGCTTTTCATGTAACTTTAAAGAGCAAAGGCTCACATCACTCCTGCAGATGCACCGAAGTCAGCCATGAGTTTATTTCTCTTGCCGGGACTAAAGGCTGCTGTTCTGCCTACTCTAATCCTATCTGGAGAGGCTGGGCGAGCCCAGATTTCCAGAGAAGGCCGTGGGAAGGGGTGGGGGACTTTCTGTTCACTAACCCCCTGCAGTTCTGTTATGGAACCAGCCAGGCAATGTGGCCCTTCCCTTCCTGTGTGGACCGCCTATATTTCATGGGGTATTTTACTCCAAAGACATGCACCTTATTTTTCCACAATGTACCTTAGGCCCATTCCAGCCATGATTTTGTTCAATTGTCTTCAACAAACTCTCTTCTTCAGCTCCTTCCTCCTTTCCCTGCACTTTCTCTCCCTCCTGTCCTTCTCTACCCACCCTTCTATTTCTTTTCCACCCCCCCTTTTCCTGCTCCCTCCTTCCTCTCTAACCCCCTCTTCTATCCCAACCCCCACTCTTCCTCCAGAGGCCTGACTGAAGGTTCCAGTAGCCTCCCCACCTCTACATTTCCAGCTATATGAACTCATAAAATCCTTATCAATTAAACCCTGTTGGTTTTTGCTTCTTCCAGTTGAAAAAGTTCTAAATGTCAGCGAAGCTGTAGTTAGCTTTGACCTTGGGCAAATAAAGTGAGCTGATGAAGTAGGCATAGTATTCGGCATCGCCCTCGCCAGGTATGAGAATCTGCCACAGTGTTTGTGAAGCCACTGAGATAATCAGGGAGGGAGGTAAAAATGTCAGGAGCTGCTGCTGCAACCTCATTGTCAGGTCAGCTGGGCCAGTGGGTGGGAGTCGAATCCTTTCCCTGAAAAAGGAGATTGAGGATGAGTCACCAGCATCTCTCCTCTTCACCATAGGTGTCCTCTTCCTGAGGAAGCACACTGCCTAAATTTCTAAGGCGATTTTTCAAATATATATATATATATATATATATATATATATATATATATATATATATATATTTCAATGCAGTATTGCTTCCTTTCTGTGACACAAACAAGGGAGAATTTAGTTTATTCATAGTATATGAAGATTTTATATCCGTGCAAGGAAAACACGTCTTCCTAATAAGTCTTTAAGTGATTCTTTTCTGCTCATTTCCAATTCACTAAGACTTATTCAAGCAATAATCTCTACAACATGGTGAAAAACGAGGCCATAAACACGTAATACGGTTGATTAAATGAAATAAGCCGGGCCATTGGTGGAGTGGGAAGCACGGAGCTGGGGTAGTAGGATGATTACTTAAGGGCCTGAGGTGTGTCTTTTTGCTGTTCTTCCTGATGAGGGGGCCAGTGCTGGGGGCGCAGCAGCACAGGTCTCTTGGGAAACGCTGAGGAGGGGACCTCAAGGTGTCCTTGCTGGCTTTATTCACTGCAAGGGAGGAGTTAGAGACCTGTTCTCAGGTCTGGAACTATTTCTTGGTGTGAGTTCGCCTTTGTCTCTCTGGGTCTTAAATTTTCAATGAAAAAAAAAATGGTTAAAGTAAAGAAAACGTTTTTTTTTTTTTTTCCTTTTAACTATACCTGAGGAAAATTATGGCACTATACCTTAATATCTGCATTGTCTATTTTTATGTGAATGGCACACACACAACCCCATTTGCAGTTTTGCTTTCTATAGTTGTAGTTAACCACAGAAAATCTTAAATGGAAAATTCCAGAAACAATGCATACATTTCAAATTGCATGCTGTTCTAATTGTAGCATGATGAAATCTGATACCATCCTCCTCAATCCAGCCTGGGAGGTAAATCTTCTGTTTGTCCAGCATATCTAAGCTGTATGCTCTACCTGCCTGTGAGTCACTTAGTAGCTGTCTGGGTTATCAGATCAGTTGAGAGAGAGAGAGAGAGAAGGAGAGAGGAAGGGAGGGAGGGAGAGAGAGAAGACCACATTCACATGTTTCCTATAGTATATTGCTCTAATTGTTCTACTTTATTATTAGTTATTGTTGTTAATCTCTTACTGTGCCTATCTTATAAATTAAACTTTGCCATAGGAATGTATGTATAGGAAAAAAGCATAGTACATACAGGGTTCGGTACTATCTGCAGTTTCAGGCATCCACAGGGGTCTTGGAACATACTCTGATAAACAAGTGGGAAGCTACTGTAGTAAGTACCTTGGTTATGTATTCACTGCTGCCTGTACTTCCGTGAACCCCTTGCCCAAACATGAACTAAGGGGGATTTAGGCTCCTTTATGAGAAGGGAAGAGAGCATGACAGACACTAGAATAGAGGGTGTATACAACCCAGGTTGTGACTGACTCTAGAGAGAATGCAAATCAGACTGAAAGAACCCCAGCTGGCAGGAATATGGAGATATTTGGGGGATCAGCTTCTGATTATGAGAGAGTAGAAAATGACACTTTTCAAAAGCTTTGTGTGGGTACCATCATACAATTCCTTTACCAGTCTTCGTCAGACTTGGTTTAATATTGGACTATTGATGTGTTAGGCTGCTGGAATAGGTATTTTTAAATGCAGTTCTGAGCTTCAGAGGGCCATGTGAGGCCCCAGGGTTTATGCAGATTACATGTGCTAAGGTTTCCCCAAAGGGTCCTGTTTGATCTAAAGAGTTTTGCCTGTCAGGTGTTATTTCCTTATGCACCTATTAAGCAATTAGGTGGCAAAAAAATTAACTTTAGCATCCAAAGGGGAAAGGAATTAAAGGAAGGGCGTGTTGGGAATGAGGGAGAACCCTGATTTATAAATTGAAAAGGATTATGGGGTCAATTTACTCAGACCAGGAAGAGCCAAAGAAAAGAGCCAGGTAGACTGTTTTAGACAAAAGATTTTATGGCTGCTTTGGGGGAACTTTAGTATCAAGAATTTGTGTGGGGCCCTGGCCAGGTAGCTCTGCTGGTTAGAGTGTTATCACCAAGGGTGCAGTTCAATCCCTAGTCAAGGCACAAACAACAAGCAATCAATGAATGTCTACAAAGGTAGAACAACAAATTAGTGTTGGAATGCTAAGTGTGCAGAATACTAAAGAGACCACATTTATTCATTTGTGTATACCCAGTGCCTGACACATGGTAAGTACATGATAAATATGTACCAATTGAATGAATGAGTATAGTATGGAGAATATATTCCAAGACCTCCAGTGGATTCCTGTAATAAAGTTGAGTTTAATTTATAAATTTGGCACAGTAAGAGATTAACAATAACTAACAATAAAACAGAACAATTATACTGTAAAAAAAGTTAAGTGAATTGGTAAATAAGTGAGACTTCAACTCAAGCACTGAGATACCACAATAGTTGATCTGAGATGGCTACTGTGTGACTAAGGGTTAGGTACTGTGTACAGTGTGGGTACTCTGGACAAGGAGATGATTCATATCCCAGGCAGGACAAGCCAGGGAGATAAAAGATTTCGTTATGCTACCCATAATGGCATACAATTTAAAACATATGAATTGCTTATTGCTTTGTTTATTTCTGGGATCTTCCATTTAATACTTTCAGACTGCAGTTGACCATAGGTAACTGAAAATGCAAAAAGTGAAACGACAGATGAGGGAGGGGGAATTCTTGTACTTGACACTTAGTTTGATCAAGTGTTGCTGTTACAGGTATCATTGCAGTGGTAGAGTTAAGCTCGGGGTACTATAGAAGCATTTTGGGTTATTTAGTTTGGGAAGATCAGCAAAGAAAAATGTAATATTTAATCTGAGACCTGGTAAGGATAAGTATATATCAATTTAGCAAAAGACAAAGAATATTCTTAGCATGAGAGTAGCAGGCTTCAAAGCCCTGTGGTGAGAGCTGTTAAGCCCGGAACGCAGACCGCGCTTACAGAGCACCAAGAGACGATCCCATGCAAGAACAAAGGGGTTTATTCAGACCAGCATGCTGTGGCCCGCAACGTGCTCCAAGCACAGAGCAATGGTTGTGAGCCCCGTTCCTTTGTTACATGTTCTTTTTATAGACTAGGGGTCAGGTGGGTGGAGGGTAGTTTGAAATACTGAGTTGGCCCACCCTGATAGGCCAGGTAGGGGCCAGGGTCTGCTTACACAGGCACGGGATGTGAGGTCAGGAAGCGGCCTAACGGCCGGAGGAGGTGGTCTTGCCTTATCCGGTTATCTCCCGGCACATTCTTGCTGGATTACCTAATGGTGGGGTGTGGGGCTGGCAAGTCTCTTTGTCCTGCTAAGGGCTAGTCACCTAAGATGGAGGAGGCTGGGGAGAATTGTCCCTTCAGAGCGAGCTTGGCGTTTTGATAAAAGTACATGTGGTTTATTCAATATGCAGTGGAGGGTGGGGATTGCTGAGAAGGAACGGAAGGATTCCCAAGTGGTTCATGTGTCGAGACAAAGAATGTGACTTTGAATCTGAGGACCAGGGGTTGCTGAGGGTTATGAAGCCCATTTGCCTTTTATGTGGCCAGAAAATGCTGGCTTCAGAGTGGAGAAAAACCTGGAGAGGGAGACATTTAAAGAAAAAGAGCTGGTCTAAGAAGCTGTTTTAAGGAATACAGGAGAGAGACAGTGATGGCCCCCACTAATTGGTAGGAGAGCAGAGGAAGGAGACAGATTTAAGAGAGAAAGAAGGCAAACTCTTATCAGAACATTTACGGGTCGTATTTAGGAAATAACAGCTCATTCTTCTGTTTATAAAGAAGAAGATGCTATTTGAAGAGCTTTAAGTGAATTAACTTATCTGTCCTTCAGTCAATAGGGGTTAAGTTCTGTTGCTATCGCCAGTTTTCAGATGAGAAAACCATGGCAGAGAGGGGCTAGCCACTTCCCAATACTAAGTTACACTACTACTTAGTGGCAAAGCCTGGATTCATCTGTGATAGCGTGACTTCAGATTTATGCTCTTCACACTAACCTAACAATCCAGAATGACAGAAAGTCCCATTCCTACCCTGGATGTTTTTTTTTTCAAGTAGGGATTTAGACCACATGATTTCTAATAATATTGACGATCTTTTATGAGACTCTGCAATTAATAAAGCGTTTATACAATGGATTATCTCAGGTAGCCTTTACATGCATCCTAATTCGTGGGCTGAGATTTTGCGACGAGCATAGGTTATGTACCTCCTAGGAAATCCATCTTGTCCCTTTGATCTCAGGACTCACGTCTCCTCAAATATTGTTTCCATAATGATTTCTCTGGATAAGTACTCACCTCACAACCCTTGAAAAATGGCATTTATGTGTCCACTAATGAGCATGATAGTCATGCAAATAAATGATTTCTAGCCAGGTGGCACTTGTTATCAAGAATGTGGGCCCAAGGTCCATTAGGATGGGCGGTTAAAATATCCAAAAAGGAAAGGTGCTTGAGTAAGATTTTGAAGGATCAGTAGGACTTGTTTAGGTAGATAAATTTTTTTATGGAAGAAAAAATCCAATATTTTGCTAATGCCTACAAAATAGCTTTTTGCTTGTGGCCACTATTAGTTCTTTTTGACATTACAGACATCATTAACTGAAGCAGGAACGCAGTACATATTGGAACTGTGTCATTTAGTTCTTTCATCAGTTTCAGCAAGTTTTCTTTTTATTTTCCAACCACTGGATTGATTTGCTCTATCAACATAAAAAAGTAAACAGTCTTAGTCACTCTCCTGTCCTTGAGTAATTTGCTTGCCGCCTACCAACTGGCATCAAAATAGCAGTGGACTTAGGCTAAGTCTGGTCGGTGCCAGCTCCAGAATCCAAGGCAGGCAATACAAATCAATTTATTTCTTTTCTTTCATATTTTAAAAGAGATTGTGATAGTTATTTTCAAAATATATGTAGAGATGAAAAACAAACAAAATTTGGCTTCATGGTTTTTGTTCCAATATTAACTATTTTTTGAAAAGGAGAAAGCAAGGGGAATGATTAGAATTGAGGGAATATAGCACATCCATTTATTGACATTATCATTCATTGAACATTGGGAATCTGATTGGAAAAAGATGGTCTCAGCCCATTGAATTAAAAGAGAGAGGTGTATGTTTAAAGAAGTAGCAATAATGCCTTAAAATGCTAACACTTCCTTGCTCTTCATATCCTCTCCTAGATAAGATAATGCCAGGTCCTCTGAGTTTCTCTCCCTTGAGAGGACAAAGCCAACTTCCATAGGATCATGGGTCGGTCACACTCTCTGAGATCTTGCAAAATGTGGTACCCTGTGAGGTCCAGGTATTATTAGAAGGAAGAGTTCCACAAAGTACATCTCTCTTGTTTCACATGCGCTGTGAAATGAAGAACATCAGAAAGTCCCTTCCTAACCCAGAACACCCTTATCTTCACTTTCTTTCTCCCCTCTGCTGCCTCATTTCCTCCCTTCTTATCAGGATCTCTGAATTTATAGCATCATCGATCTCTGTCATATATATTGGTTAATAGTCTTAAGCTTCTATGGTGGATTTTTTTTTCAGATATATCATCTAAATTTTATTTTGCTCTAGGGTTACAAAACATATGGCATATGGGATCTCCAGCATGGGCCGAGGATGGCGTTCTTAAATGGGCAAAAGACATGGGCAGTCAACGTGTGCCATGTGCTGAAGTGGACATCATGTGTTTATGCTGTATGAGAACCTAGCAATCTCGGTTGAAACGGGCTCTTTTCTTTCCTAATAGTTCATAATTGACCTCCCTTTTGAATTGAGCCAAGTAACCACAGGGAGGAAAACTAATTTTGGTTAGCCAGGCCAAAGGTAGGGGTCATTCCTAGAGCCCATAACATAGTATCATCTGAGTATGATTGAGGGGTTGGCTCCTTTCGTGGAAATCAGGGCTGTAGACTGAAATAGAAATAATAGCTATAGAAGCAAAAGAACAGATACCCACTGCCATGAGTGATCATTTTAGACTTGAAACATTTGCTTGGGCATTTTCTTCTGCCTGAACTAAATAGTCCCATATCCTCTAACTTTTCTACCTAACCTTAAAAATCCCTGTCCACCTCCTGCCATGAGCTTTCTCTGGTGCCTGCCATCTCCG
Organism: Lasiurus borealis; assembly: GCA_004026805.1. Taxonomy (NCBI): domain Eukaryota; kingdom Metazoa; phylum Chordata; class Mammalia; order Chiroptera; family Vespertilionidae; genus Lasiurus; species Lasiurus borealis. Next base: position 127,985 of record PVJN01001164.1, on the reverse strand, counting down.
TGGCATACCAGTGTCCTTGTGAGTCATTTGACCATGCATGCATGTCCAGGTGGTCATCTCCCCTAATCTGTGAGGAAGCCAACAGTGGGACCACTCCTATAAATTACACCATTAACTCTTTGAGTTCTCATCTGCATTGAGTGAAGGAGTAATGCATGCCTGAATGAATGACATTAGGAATAAACAAATAAACAGAAGCCAGAATAATAATAGATGCAACAGGCTGGTGTGGTAGGTGAATGGTGTGAGTAATACCAGTCTTGGCCTGATTTCTAATCTGGAGATTTTCTCTAATGCTTAGTCATGCATTGTGAGCACACCTTATACCATTGTCCACTACTTCTCCCCTCACTGGGTGAGGTTCAGTGGTCATGGATCATCCTTAAGAAACTATTGGGAAGGGAGCCTTGAATCACATGACAAAATATTCCAAGAGAGCCTACACAACACCAGAATAAGACTAAGGCACAAAATATTGGAGCTGGCAGAAATCTGAGGTTTACTGGAATTGGAGTCTAGTCTTCTAAATTTACAAAATAAGACACCTGGGTTCAGACATCCACACATTCCTTCAATTCTGTTCCCTTTTCAGTCTTCTCTGGACAGCTAGCTGACTGATGATTGTAGCCACCCTCCCACACATTGCCTTCTGCAAAATTAAACAAACCGTATAATGCATATATTTATCTAGTTTATTGATTTTTCCACTAGCTTGTAAACCAATAAGGGTGAGCGTTTTTGTTCTGACTTCCCTCCCCTATTATGCAAGAAGCCAATTTTGCACCCATTTACACATTCATTTAAATATTGATGATTACTAACTATGCCTGTCCTTTGACTCCATCTTTGAACCGGTTTAACATCTGCCAGGTTCTTCATTGATAAAATCCTTAATCCTGCTCATTCTGTATCTGACAGTACTTGTCACAGAGTAGGTACTAAATAAGTATTTGCAACAGGTGTCAATAGTTTGAGTTAGCAACTTGGACTAGGGATGCACATCATAGTCCCAGGTAGGTTTTGAGTTGACTCGACTCGCATGTCAAGTTCAGCAGGTTTTCCTGTGGCAACACTTATAAACCCTCCCTCCTACATTTCAGGGTCCCCTCCCATCAGTGTCTAGGAAGAAAACTTCTTTCTGGGCCCATGGTCACATATATGAGCTTACTGCAACATCCTCTTGTGTTGGGTACAAAAACTCAGATGTGCCTGGCCAGTGTGACTCAATGATTGAACCAAGTGGTCACTGGTACAATTCCCAGTCAGGGCACATGCCTGGGTTGCAGCTTGATCCTCAGTAGGAGGCGTGCAGGAGGCAGGCAATCCATGATGTTTCTCTCTCCTCAGTGTTTCTATCTCTCCATACCTTTTTTCCCCCCTTTTCTATAAATCAATAAAGGGAAAAAATAATTTAAAAACACACACACACACACAACCAACAACAATAGAGATTTTACTGCATTTATCCTGTCTCATCACATGAAATGGGAGCAAACAGAGGCATTGCTTTCGCAGAGATGTGCCCACTGCTGGGTACCCTTTTCTGGAAGACCAGAGGCCAGCAGAGGGGCAGATTCTAAAACCTGCCTGCCCTGAGAGCTGCCCTTTTCCTTGCCAGCATTCACAAGTCCACTCCACACGTAAGTCCCAACCATGCTGGTGTTTTCCTCCTCTGTCCTCTCCTGGTTTGGCTTTTCCCATTTCAGCAGTTGCGTTGGCTTTTTAAAATCGAAGGTTGGGGAGGAGCTGCGGAGAAGAGGGACAGAAAAAAGCCTAGGGGCATTGTTCCAGAAACTGTGTGTGTGTCTCCGCCTCATTTAGCACCTTCTGTTTAAAAACTCTCTCTGCCCTGAAAACAGGCCTTCGCCTCTGCTTTGGCAACTCTGGGTGTTTCCAGGCCAGTCTTCAGCGATGTTAATAGAACCAGGGGACTCGAAAGGTACATTTTGCAAATATAAAGTGTCATCTAGTGGCCCCGATATCAAATGCCTCACCTCGGGAGGCTTCTGCAGGCTAAACAAGGTCAGTCAGGCCCCACAGGTAAGGGGAAAGGGTGGTGTTATGGGAGGAGAGAACAGAGCTTCAGAGTCTGGGTTCCTTGCTAAGTTTAGCTATCTGTTGGGGCCTACACATCTGATCTGAAAATGTTGATTTTTGTGAAGGTATTTCTAGTGAATATTGACCAATATTCACTTTTATAGAAATGAATTACCTCCTTTTTGAAGTGTTGCAATCACAATTCCTCTCCTGATTGCCACACAGAATCTTCATTTCTTAGGCTTTCATTCACATGATTTGTCCTCAAATTAAGTGCTGGTGTGCACCGCATTTGGACAGCAGAGAATGAGAAAAATCGGTCCAGCCCTATAGGAGCTAGCAAACAGAGGAGATGGGCAACTAGAGAAGTAGGCATGAGAAACCACAAGTATGTTTTGATAAAGGCTTCTGAGAGGTCACAAGAGTGCCCTATCTATTTAAAAATGAAAGAATAATTGTCAAAACAGTTTGAATAAAATTTGGATTTTTTTTCGGAGTTATATGGTATGTTTTCTTCCTGTTAAATGAACTGCACTTTAAGACTTTGTGTTTCTGGTTTGTCAGTCTCTCTGCAGTCCCCGCCCCTATGATAGCCCAGAGAATAGGATCCCCCTCTCTAAGCCACTCCTGGATGGCAGGGAAGGCTTCCTAGAGGAAATGATCTCCAGCCAAGGACTGGCTGGCAAGGACTTGCTAAGCCACAGGAGAAAGGAGAACGGCATGGGATAATGCTCAGAGGGGACAAGAAGGGAGGGAATGGTGTTCTCCAAGCTGGCATTAACAGCACCTAAGAGGCTTTAAACACATCAACAACAAGTGCATTCATTTCCCGGAGCTGCTGTAAAAACTGAGTGGCTCAAAACAGCAGAAATATATACTCTCACAATAAAGGAGGCTAGGAATCCAAAATATTGCTCACTCTCTTGGCTTTTCCGGTTATTGCTGCCAATCCTTGGCGTTCTTGACTTGTAGCTACCTAACCCCAGTGGCTGCTTCCATCATCACAGGACCATCTTTCTTCAGCTTTCCTGTGATTTTTCTCAGGGTATTCTCTCCCATGGGTGTCTGTCACTGTGTCTCTTCTCTGGTAAGGACGCCATATATTATTGTGACCTTGTCTTCGCTTACATCTTAATTACATCTGTAAGGAAGGAGCTTATTTCAAAATAAGGTCATATTCAGAGTACCAGGGTTTAGAATTTGCATGTTACATTTGGGGGGACACAATTCAAGATCCAACAACAAGTTTCTGCTTGGCCTTGCTACATCAATAGTTCTACCAGGACTCAAAGATGAACTCGGTGTTGGCTGCTTGAAGAGAGGTGGAATGAAGTGTTATGAGAAGTCAAAGACATTGACCCATCTTTTGGCCATTGTGGATCCTTGGGCCTGTACTCGACATTCTCTGTGCTGTATAGTTTTACCTTCAGCCAAATGGAAACAATAGCTCTCATTGTCATCGGTGGGGTGTTCTCCATGTCCCCACCAGTTGACAGTAGAAATGGGCTTCTTGTGATGTCATGAGAAAAGGAATTTTCTGAGACTCACATGGGAGAATGGGTGATATTTATTTGTGTGGAATTAAACTCCTTCAAGGTCCTATCTCCCTCCATCCCGACAGGGAAAAAGTCCAGCTGTCTTCAGCGGGGCTAGGAGTAAAGCCCTCACCCAGACTTTCTAAGGAATGGTTCCACAGTCTAGTCCAGCCTCACGCTAGCTTAGCTGTGCTCCCCGTTGTAGTTCATTGTGTGTGGGGTCCAAATGGCCTATGCGTCTATTGAGAGAACATGAGAAAGGCCAGGAAGAAGGAGCAAAGCCGGAGGAAAAGGAGATTTCTTCTTTGCAGATTTTAACCTTTACGATTTTGTGAGTTTGCAGATTAGACTGACAGGCAAGTATTTTCCCTGTATCGCCCCACTGTGCATGTGCTCATCTTCCTCTTTGTTCTGCCCCTTCCCACAGTGATGCACAGGGAATGGACCGGTGGGTTCCTGGGGAGGGTCAAGGTGCAGCTTCCATCTGCCCAGATGGCCATGCTTATAATGTCCATCCTTCCCTTTGCTCTCTTTACATTACAAATATTAATAACTAGCTAATTACAATGGTAACACTTTCTGGCATGACAGTGGTTCATAATCACATATGAAAATAATTTTAAATACTTGGCTCACAGTGTGATATTCTATAAGCACTATGAATATTAGCTGCTTATGATAATCTCCAGGGACACCATCCTTATCTGTCCTTGGACCTGTTTCCTAGTATGATGAGGGTCCTGTCAGATGACCTTCAGGAGGGCACACTTCTCTGAGATGGAGAGGGTGCTAAAGTGAGCAGGAAGAGGAGTACCACATGACCACATAACCTTCGCTTGCTTTGCTTGCAGTTAAAAGAGAATCGGGAAAGATGAGATGCTAGCCTATCCCATGATACTCTTTTCAGCTTTTCCAAGATAGTTACATGATAGTAATGGGAATAATCAACAGGAGATTTTCTGCTTCTAAACATAGCTGTAGGCCAATGGTCGGCAAACTGCAGCTCTGTTGACAAATGAGTTTGAGGACCACTGACCTAGACTCTCGATTCCAATAATTACAGGCTGTTGTTGTTCCTTGTGATTAAGCCCCTAGACAATGTAAAATCCACCAAAATATTGAATATTTTCAATATTCCCCTACACCCAGGCCTTGCTTTGACAGAATATATACTTAACCTGATGTTGGCAAGAATGGGGGAACCGGTGGCTCAGTCTTAAACAGCTTTACCAGAAACTCATTTCTCAAAAATAAGCAAATAAAAACTATTTTCTCTTTTGAAGAGGCAAAGGAAGTAGCTGGGGGGTGATGGATGATGGCACTATTATTGAGAAACAATGGCCTGAGGGGCCTTTCAAGTTACTAGTGTAGTCATTTGGGGATTGACAGCAAGCCTAGGGAGTCTACAAAACGTGCTCACTTCCTTTAACCAGAGAAAGCTTTCTACTTTGCTTTTAAAAAATGGTTGCAAACACAGAGTGCCTGCAGGGGTGTTTCTGTGAACCCAAAGGGCAAAGGCAGAGGGAAGTGGGAGAGATGCAAATGGAGGTGTGAATGCAAAAAACAAAACAAAAACAAAAACCTGAAATTTAAGGGTGCCGCATTTGGTAGTCCTTAGAGATAAGACATGTTGCATTGTTAGGCCTCAAATTCCATGAGCTGCTACCTTGAAAACTTGGAACCTCATGGGGCTCCAGACCTAACTGTGAAGTACCCTGTTCTCACCAGTGCAAGAAGCTCTCTACCCTGCTAGTTTCCCTGTCAGCCAGCCCAGCTCCACCCCATGTGGTCCTCAACCTCCCTGCCAGCCTGTGACATAAACAAGCCAATCATATTCTCCCATAGGAACCCGAGGGCACCCAAACCTCCTGTTACTACACTGTGTGCCTTTCACAGCCCCTGCAGGTTCACTCTCTCCCTGGTGTAGCCCTGCATGGTCGGTGTCCTTCTCCCCTGGGCTGTGCGTGTATGTGACTAATAAACTGCTGTTGATCTTGTCTGTCCAATGACAGCTGTGTGCATGGCCATCCCAGAACTCAACGGCAGACTCCCTCACTCACCAAAGAGCTGGTGAACAGAACACCCACACCTTCCTATTTTAGAAGTAGAAATCGAGTTCCAGAGAGAGAGAGAAAGAAGTGACTTGGTAAAGGTTGACCAAGGTCTTAATTGTAGAGACTATGAAAATTTAAGAAGTAGCTAACTTTTATGCAGTGCTGAGCATTGTTTTAAGCATTTGCTCTCCAGGTATTATTTGATGTAATCCTCACAAGAACCCATGTAGTACACAACCCTCATAATTATGAACATTAGACTTGCAAGGTAATTTGGCACAGAGAAGGTAGGTAACCTTCCCAAACTAGCAAATAGCTGCAATTCAAGCCCAGTGTCCATGGGTTACTTAACTGTATTCTTGGCATTGTGCTAAGTTCCTTATGTGGGTTATTTTTTTAAAACCTATTATCCTCAGTCTAAGTTTTAGTTTTAGAGACTTTCAACAACTTGCTCAAGGTTACAAATAATAAATGGTATGATCTGAATTTTGAACTCTATTATCCTGACACCTGTGCCCAACCTCTTAACTGCACTGTTCTAAAACCCAAGGCCTCTGACTCCTAACCAGCGCTCTAGCTCACCACGGAGCTGGGTGGGTGCATGGAAACAAGAAAAGGTCAAAGAGATACTGTTATTAGCACTCAAATGGCAACAGAATTTTTGTTTCATTTTTCTTTTCCTCCCTTTCACATGCTTTCACAAGGTGAAGGGCTCTAGCCACATCTGTGATTATATTTTATAGCAACACTTTATCGAATAATTGCTATTGTACTAGGTGCAGTAAGAAAAGTTTTACAGTAGTTATTATCCCTATTTTATAGATGCAGAAATGTCTACTATTTATTTATTTAACTCTACTCTTTAACTTTTTATCCTATGTGATCAAGTAATTTACACCAAGATTTTAGGTTCCCAAACTTAGCTGTTAAGAAAGACTCTGGTTTGAATGAGGAGGAATCTGCTATTTATTAGCAAGTATAGTCTTGAAAATTTATTTAACTTTGCTGAAATTCAATTTCTTATTATGGATGGAGGCTATTACACTAGTAGTCACCTGAAAAGGTAGATGGGAAAATAAAATGCTTCCTGGTAAGCATTTCAAGGCAGGAAGCATTGGATAAGTCATGGCCCATTATTGCTAGCCCTTCAGAGATAGATGGGACCTTAAAAGTATTATTTTGACTTCCTTATTTTTTAGGTCTCTGCATGGGGGGAAGACTGGTTCAAGATCCCACAGCGACTAGCAATGTCTATAGATTGTTGAACTCATGCATGGTAGAAATTGTGTAATTAGTGCAGTAAATATTTTTTCTCCTTTTTAATGTGGCTTACAGTATACGATAAACACAGTGTTCCATTTCGTTGCAGGTCTTGGGATGGATAAAGAACTTTTAACCATTTATTACTAGTTAAACTATGCCTTCCATAGTAGAGTGAACTGACTTTCTGGGGTGGCCTACCTTCTGCTCCCTGGAACTTTCTGGGAGCATTGCTATTGCTTTTCCCCTCCCATGTCCCTTATTATGCAGATCTTGTAGCTGAGAACACACCTTAGCAGTGCAACAGGTACGAAGAATTTTGTGGTTTTCTGTAAGCCTGGTTCTTGTAGAGTTGCTGTGGACACAGGCCAACCGAAGTGAGTCTGGTGTGGTGAAAGCCTTGACATTGTACTATACTCGGCATCTGGCCAACGCCTGTGTGGAAGTCATTCAATTGTTAATCGATGAATAATGCATTTATGAGGATTTTCTAGTTCGATGAATTGTAAGTGTAAGCAAACTCCATGTGTTGGTTAAACCAGGTTGTATTTGCAGATTAATACTGTTGAAAGAGTGGCTAAAGGCAGCCAGAAGTGAAATACAGGTGTACTAGTGGGCTGAACAAAAAGTGGTAGGAGCCATTGCTTTCTCTGCTTAAAACACTACATGCTTGTGGAAATAAAATATTGCAGAAAATATATCTGTACTATTTAAGTCATTATCTTTTTTATTGACTTTTATTGGGGCGATGCTGGTTAATAAAACCATAGAGGTTTCAAGTGTACAATTCTAGAATACATCATCTGTGTATTGTGTGTTCACCACCCAAAGCCAAGTCCCCTTTCTGTGTTTAAGTCATTGTCATTGGCTGACCTTCCCATGCCCTGCAAGCTCTTTCCTACCTTGGCCTGTTTCTCCACAATCTCCACAGTAGATCTGGGCTTGTGGTAGTAGCTCAATACATGAAAAGAGGGAAAACCTCACTGAAGGAGAAACTGTCCCTCCAAGTGAGAGACTGAGTCAGACATTAAAATTATAGACTTCTGAGTGGGGCAGAAACTCTCCTCTGACAGCGACTAATTCTGTAACTGTGGCTCAAAATTCCCTGAACCTCTGTTTTGTTTTGTTTTGTAAAATGGGAGTAATAACGCCTCCTTTATGGAGCTGATAAGAAGCCTGAATGGGACGTGGAGATTATCTGAAGCGCTCAGTATATGCCATGCACTGGTGAGAGATGCTGGCCCTTCATTCCCTACACCTATTATTTGCTTGTCCCTCTGAACCTGTAACCATGGCCAGCGAAATTTAATGAGCTCTTACTTCATCTTTTGCAAAATAGATATGCTAATATTTAATACCCTACTAATCTTGAAGGAAATCTTTGGATAAAATGAAAGAACACTTCAGAAGAGAAAAGTTAATATGGTAATAATTTATAGAGTTGTAGCTTAATTCATAATTACTTGCAGGTGATATTCTGTGTCAATTATAAATCTCAGAATTCCTTTCTCAGCTTTTACTACACATTTTGACTATGTCCCAGCTGTCCACTGTTCAGAAATTAATTTAAGTTAATCAAAGTTAAATATTTGGAAAACATAGCAAAGAGTTCCCTAGAACTGATATGCATTGGCAGCAAATTCGGGTTGAGTTTGAGTTCAGAAGACATGACAGAAGAGGTTCTTGAATTGGATGATATTGAAAAGCCTGTTTTGTATGAACGATGAATAAAAAGAATTTCTTAGATCTTGGCCTACTGCCAGTTAAGGACCTTCTAAATCTGAGAATCAAAGAACCTATAAAGTCTACATTTCTCTGCTTTTTAAACATCAGTTTAAATTATTGGAAAAATACGTTAAGTCAAGAGACGCAAAAAGAACACATGCTTTCCTTTTCTTGACCTAAAAGCTATGCAGGGCAACGTTTTTCCTCTTGCACCTGACAAATCCACAGGGAAAAAGTAAAGAAAAAGAAGTAGATTTTCTGCAGGGCAAATTGGCCTCACTTTTCTCTGCTAATGCACATTAACACCCCACAGGGGGACTCTGATTTTTCCCAGTGATGTACATTTCACAGTTGGGCTCATATTTTGCTCTGAAGTGCAATGGCGCTCACGCCAACGCTAATGAAATACTAAAGCCGAAGCTGTCATGCTGCTCCCGCCCCCTCAAACCTCATGCCCAAGTCCCTGATAATTACCTCTAGGGCCCTCAACCTGTTACCAGGGAGACACGCAGGAATCCTGTGTCCACAGCTTACCAAAGGGAATACAGCTGCATCTGAAGATATGGCTCTTGAATTTGTCTCTTGCCTGAGATCCCTAAAGCTGTTTCACTCTTTTTTTTTTTTTTTTGCAAGTGAACTTTCTAACTAGGGTTAGACAACTTTGCACCCAAATCCTAACTGGTAAAAGAGCCATCTATGGCCGAAACCGGTTTAGCTCAGTGGATAGAGCATCGGCCTGTGGACTGAAAGGTCCCAGGTTCTATTCCGGTCAAGGGCATGTATCCTGGTTGCGGGCACATCTCCATGTAGGGGGCATGCAGGAGGCGGCTGATCAACGTCTCTCTCTCATCGATGTTTCTAACTCTCTATACCTCTCCCTTCCTCTCTGTGAAAAATCAATAAAATATATTAAAAAAAAAAAAGAGCCGTCTATGTGCTGGCCCTGGCTGAGGCTAGGGATTCCATGGGACACACTGGAGCATGTCCCCATGATACAGATCGTTAGAGTAACAGACATATTAGTTAGGAAAGCACCTTAAGGAATGCATATTCCCAACAGATGTACTCTAAGAAAAGGAGTGCATGGTTAAATGATAATTTATAACAGATGGGTGAAGGCTCCCCTCAGAAAGTAATCAATGAGCATCTGAAACAGAAAGGAAGAAGTAAAACTGGCATTGTTTGCAGAAAGAATTTTTTTGTAGTTTGTAGTGTTCCGAACATCCCAAAAGAATGAAGACCTTATTTCTTTAAACATTTTATTTTTTATAAAGAGGAAGGGAGAGGTATAGAGAGTTAGAAACATGGATGAGAGAGAGACATCTATCAGCTGCCTTTCACACACCCCCACTGGGGATGTGCCCACAAGCAGGATACATGCCCTTGACTGGAATTGAACCTGGAACCCTTCAGTCCACAGGCCGATGCTCTATCCACTGAGCCAAACCAGTTTCGGCAAAAGAATGAAGACTTTGAAGGGACTTGGAAAATCACAGTTGCCTTGGATGTACAATTCCAAACATATAATACCTGTCAAAATTTCGTATGCAATAAAATTATGCCTGTGCGGTGACTTCTGAAAACATCTCTAGCAACAACTGATGCCCTTACACTTTATACCCATTAGAAGGATTATTATTTGAGAAGCCATGGGCAATAATGTGTTGGAGAAAATTTAGAGAAGGTAGAACTCCTGGGCACTGCTGGTAAGAATGTAAAGTGAAACAGCTGCTGCGGAAAGCAGTATGGTGGTTCCTCAAAAATTAAATGTAAAATGACCCTTTCATCCAGTAACTCTACTTTTAGGTTTAGACCCAAAATTAAAGCAGGAAGTGAAACAAATATTTGTAACTAATGTTCCTAGTAATATTATCCACAACAGCCAAAACGTACTAACAACCACAAATTCATGAGCAGGATAATGGATAGACAGAATATGGTACATACACACAGTGGATCTTATCATTCAGTCTCATAAAGGTAAGGAATTCTGATACAGGCTATGACATGAATGAGACTTGAAAACATTATCCTAATTGGAGTAAACTAGACTTTTTAAAAAGACGCATTTTATATAATTTTAGTTATATGAGAATACCCAAAGATACCTCAGAAGTATGTTTTCAATTTAAATTAGATAGTTATATCTATTTCCAAATTAAGTTTTTTCCTGAAGGGTGTTAGACTGAGGCTTCTATCCTTGAAGGTCAGACTCCCAGCAAGAAGCAACAAAATGCACACATTGTATTTCTGGGCAGAGTGCGTGCCTTCTGAGATAAACAGATGTCTGGACAGGCCTTCAAATTCTAGAAATAAATGTTTGTTTCCCGGGTGTGGTCTTTCTTAGGAAATACCTCCATTTGTGCAGCTGTTTGTGATGGGACCTGGGTTCTAAGCCTCTCACCAGGGTGGCAGTCATGTAGACCCTCAGGCTGTCCTGGTGCCCTTAAGCCCTCAGCTCTTGGAAACACATTGGACCCTCCCACTGTAATTAGTTAAACATGAAATGGAGGACTGTTATCACCTTCCTTGTTCTGGTCACCATATTCCTCCTAGCACAAGCTTCAGCTCTTAGGAAAGCCATTCTTAATTCTGTTATTTCTCATTTAAAACTTAAATTTGATCTTCTCATTCCCCTGCTTAAAATCCCTTCTGTATTATTCTTGTTCTTAGGAAAAAATACCAAATCCTTAATGGAGTTTGGTATAATGGGAAAAGATGGTTCACACATTTTAAAATATTTGACAGTCCCCTTTACCCTTCCCACCCAAGTTTCTGTGCTTGGCGACTTTCAGCCTTCTTGAATCTTCCTAAAAATCCTGTACATAAAGAGGCCAAAAATGTACATGACGAATCAAAATTAAAATATAACCTAACACAGGATTTTTAGAGTCTACCTTTTCCCTTTGCGGGGGGAGCATTCTAACCTCTGTAATTTAATACTCTGTCTTGACATTTTTCTATCTGGGGAAAAAATAGGATATTTTAATCAAGTACATTACATTCCCCCTCACCCCACCCCTTAATAATAGTCAAGCCCATTAATATCTCTGGGGACATCTTTCTGACAATAAATATCTCATGGAAATGAAAGGGTTATGTAATATTTCAGCGGAAATGATACGTTAAAATTCTGAATCCATGTCTTCCTTTGTTTCTGGGGAGTCTGCTGCTCGGCCCTCTGGGAGATTCAGTGAGATGAGCTTCCAAACCTATTCTTGCTCCCAATTAATAAGCCTTGCCGTTACATAAGCACAGTGCCGTCACAGGTTTGTTTATGGTTTAACAAGTGCTTTGATGTTCATTATTCTTCTAATTCTTTCAACACGTCTTTCCAGGCTGTCAGGATCGGCACTCCCCTTTCACCGCTGATGAATCTGAGTCTCCCCTCTTCCGGTTGCCGTGCAGGTGGTTGCAGTGCAGGTGATTGCTCAGCTCCAAAGTGGTTTGCTGCAAGAAATAAAGGCGGGGGATGGAGGTCTGGCTCTTCTGACGGCTAGTCCATTGTGATTTGGGGAAGTAATATTCAGTGCTTGTTTATGCTGATGGGAAGAGTCATATGTTCATTGTAGAAGATAAAGGGGAAACAGGAAAGCAAAAGAATGAAAATTAGAAATGCTTCCTTCCCCACCATCCAGGGAACATTTTAGTGCATTTCCTTCCCGGTTCTCACAGTTCAGTGTGTGTGCGTGTGTTTTGTGTGTATGTGAATGTATGTGTAGTTATATGCTTGTGAATTCTCCCAAAATTGGCGTCATATAGCATTGCTGCTGCGTGAGAACAGGCGTGCGGCAATGATAATGGCCCTGTGGCAGTGTGCCCGTGGAAGGTAACCTGGGCCTCATTTTCTTCTGTTGTTAATAGTGTTGATAGGACCTGGGGAGGGGTCAGCTCCAATTCAGCCCCTTTTCATGTGTTTATGACGTCAGAGAACATATTCCTGGAAACGGAGGCAGAGAAATCTCTACTGGAGCCATATAGATGGAGCAAAAGCCAGACCAGCAGATTGACTTTAGGACTGGAAAATGTCACAGTGGGGAGTTTTACACAGCCTTCCGGATGAACAGGGCCTCCTGGCTGTCCGAGGAGTGACCACAGAGGGCCATGCTGAGCCGTGGCAGGGGCAGAAAGGAGGCCGTGTTGTGCAGAGAGGCACAGGCCATGGGTATGATTGGACAGAGAGGCGCTATCTGCATTCCAGGCTTTGAGTGCACATCTGTGGAGAAGGTTTGCTACCTTGTTTCAGAGCTGGAGCTGGTCGAGATAGATGCTCTGCTCTGCCCCAGTCCTCTGGTGGCCTTATTTTTCTCATGGGAAATGAGTAACATCAATACTCATAGGAAGGCTCGGGCATAAAATCTTTGAGTATCTAATTACCAAGGACTTCATTCTTATGCTAATGCAGGGGCTTCTCTTTCTCAGAAGCTATTAAAACAAACAAACAAAAACACAGGCCAGGTCATTATTTCCCTGCCAAGGTCCAAAGCAGATTGATTTCTCCCATTGAACGGGATTATCTCCAGATTCCAGTGGCAAATCAGCCAGAGAATTATGTCCGTAAGGATGGCTCCAGCCTTTGATAAAGAAGACCCTGGAGTCGGAATGGCCGGGAATAAATCCAGGCCCCGCCGTTCCCCAGCGGTGTGGCTTCCAGCCAGTTAATGAACCTGTCTGTGATGTCCACTAAATCCTGAAGACACCATGCCCTGCAGGGGAGGTGAGCTGTGAGGTGTAAGGAAGATGTTGCCCCCGGGTGGTGAAGAGGTGGCTGCAGTGCAGGTGATTACTGGGCTCCATTGTTTGAAAATCTGTCTCTTGGGGAAGAAGAAATTGGCATTGGCTTGTAGGCCTTTGTAAAGTGGGGTATTTGAGGGTCTCGGCTCTCTGAGTAGGGGAGTTAAGGAAGACTATCTCCTCTTTTTGCATGTATTTATTCTTCTGTGTATCTTGGTCCTTGAAAATCTGTCAAAATCCCTTCATCTGCATGGGCCCCTCTCCATCTGAAGGGCAGCATTGCCCTAGTAAGGACCGCATCTGTGGAGCCCGGTTCTCCAAGTGTGGTTCATTGTAACACCAGGGCACTGCTTTTTCCTTGGTGTTACGATTTGCCTGATGATGCAAAACCAATGGTAGAAAATTTTGTGGAGCTTTAGTACAAATTTTCACTTGTATTCCCCACTAGTACATAGTAGCATGCATTTTTTTCAAAATAAAAAGGTCAGTTTCACTTAGGAATGTCCTTTAAGTATTAAAATTATTAATACTATTAAATCTAGACCTTTAAGTGTACATCTTTTTAATATTTTGTGGAATGGCATGGGAAGTACATGTAACGTAGTTTGTTGTTGCTGTTGTATATTTACGTGTGGTGACTATCTCAGGAAAAATCACAGGCATGATTCTGTGGGAGAAAAAAAGTGACAAACTGCAAAGAAAGAAAAAAACAGTGTTTGTGTCTTTGTGTGTGTGCACATGTGCATTATTACCTTGGGCAAATAGCATCACTTCCCTGAGCACAGTTTTTTGTTGTGTTTTGTTTTTAAGACATTTAGGGTGGATGATTTATAAATATCTCTTCCAGCTGCTGAAAAATCCCTTTAATCAAAGAGACAACTCATCTAAGACGGAACCCCTAATTGGATGGCCTTCCATTATCTTTCAGGAGAAGCACTGTAATAAGTCTCTGAAACTGCCCTCTCTCATTCGACCCTGCCTCTCACTCCTGGAGATCGCATGGAATCTGTTCTCCAGTCAATGCATTTGGAAATTAACCCCATCGTGTCATTGTGCCATTCCAACAAATTTACCCTAAAACTCCTTCCACACCCTACATAGAGTTGAGCACTCACTCCCCACCTCCAGACCGCCTCTGGGGATAGGACACATGCCTCTCGCTTTACTGGTCTCCAGCCCGGCTGCCTTCTTTTCATCCCGAGCAAATAGACAAGCTTCACCCTGCCTCCGGGTCTTGGTGCTTGCCGTCCCCTCTGTCTGAAACGCTCTGCTCACATGGCTGGCTGGTAATCAGTAAAGTCACCTCTGTCACTCCTGAGAGGGATTTTCTCACCTCACCACCCAGAGCATCCCATTCCCTCTGCTGGTCATTTCCTAGACTCTTAATCAACTCCATTTTTCTCCGGATGCAGCAGATGGCCACTTCTTTGTGAGCCACATCCTGAGAACTTTGGGAAGCTAGCTCTGTGTATCTCACCCCGGAAGCCCTTCTTTCTTTCTTACCCCGTGTGGAGCTCATTATCCACGCTCCACCCCAAAATATCCTGGCCCTGGGTCCCTTGCCACCTACTTCTTGTGCATCTCCGGAAGGGCAGACTTTGTTGTGTGGAAGTCACGCAGTTGTGAATACCGGCACTCCTGCTGCGGGAACTCCTCTTGTGTTTTCTTCTTTATCCTTGAGCTCTCAGTGTACATTGGTTTAAGGAACCTTGATTCACTAATCCACCTTCCTAAGCAGGTAATATTTACTAAGTCCTTACTGTCGAGCAGGCGCTTTATCTGTGTTATCTCACTTAATCCCCACATCCACCCTGGGACCTGGGTCCTGGGACTCTCCTCATTTTACAGTTGTGCCCAATGCCACACAGCCAGTTGAATAACAGAGCTGGGGTTCAAACTCACATCGAATCCTAAAGCCTATTTTAATATCAATTTTAATAGATGTATAAAGTAAACTAATTCTAAAGTACACCCTACATCTATCATCCCTTTAAATCAGTGGTTCTCAACCTTCCTAATGCCACTATGCCATTATGGTTGGGGGTCACCACAACATGAGGAACTGCATTAAAGGGATGTGAGGAACTGCATTAAAGGGACGTGGCATTAGGAAGGTTGAGAACCACTGCTTTAAATGAATGTGTCCTTTCTGTTGCCTAAATAAATCATCATATTCACAGATGCAGCACAAAAGATGATTTTCAGAGGAAGGTGAAAAGGACCCATGTCTTCCTCATCCCGCTCCTTTTTTCCTTTTGGGAGTGCCTGGTGCTGAATGGTTTCTAAATGGCAATTTAACCACCAACAGGGAGACCCCAGTTTACAAGTTTTCTCAGTGCACAACAGTGTGGTGCTTTCTCTGCTTCCTGGGAGGTGTGATTTAGTTCCGTCTGAAAATAATGGAGAGATACAGTTTGTAAGCGGAACACAAGCGACTAAACGTAAAAAGGAAAATGTGTTTATATCTATACCTATTGTGCACTTGGGGGGGGGTGTCCTTCAGCCCAGCCTGCATGCTCTTGCAGACTGGGAGCCTTGGGGGATGTCCCCCGGGGAGCAGACCTAAGCTTCAGTCTGGCCTCTCTCTGTGGGAGGCAACCAGTGGGCTGATCGATGGGGGACTGAGCCTTTAGCAGGTGAGCAGCCAGCCTGGCCTCCCTTTGCGCCCCCCCCCCACCATTGCTGTTAGCTGCTGTTTCCCCCTTCACCCAATCACCGTCTCCTCCTTTTGCCCGATGGCACCCACTTTGGCTGGCCTGATGCCACCCACTCACCAGACCCGCCCCCCACTGACCTGTCATTCCATCGTTTGGTCGATTTGCACATTAGGCTTTTATTATATAGGATTTTCCTTTCAGTCTGTTTCTATGGAGATGAGAAAATATCTGACACCTGAAGCTGCAGTGGCTGTGCAGAGAAATCTTTTAAAGTGCACAGAACCCCAGGCTGTTATGGCTAGGAGGGACACTGTCTGGGAGCAGACACCGAGGGAGTGGCAGCGTGGTAGGTTGTGAATCATCGTTGATTCAGGAAGGGGGGGAGAGGGTGGCTTAGAAAGCCCAGTTCGCCTTCATTTGTATAATGTAGGCAGACATCGAGCTTGCCCCAGAGGGCGGCTGTTACATGCTTCACATGTAAGTTGTTTATCATTGAGCCTGACCGACATGTGCCCAAGAAACACCAGCTGTCCTCCTCCTCCTCCTCTTTTTGCTCCTTTCTTTTGCATTACCATTAAGCCTTCAACAGCAAATCATTTTTCTTAAATATTTTTATTTATTTCAGAGAGGAAGAGAGAGGGGGAGATAAAACATCAGTGATGAGAGAGAATCACCGGTCAGCTGTCTCCTGCATGACCCCCCTGGAGATCAAGCCTGCAACACAGGCATGTGCCCCTGACCAGAATCGAATCCAGGACCCTTTAGTCTTCAGAATGATGCTCCATCCACTGAGCCAACCAACCAGGGCAGTAGCAAATTTTTAAAAATTCCTTCTGGGTTTGTGTACTATTACCCATTCTCAATGCTAAAGATTTATCATTTTTATCTGGGAAATACATGATTACTTTGTGTCTTCTAAGTTCCAATAGATGTCATTTTCCCCTTCATTTTAAAACAAAACTTAGTGTTACCAAACCTAAGTTTGTTTGCCCTATACTCTAAAAGACCAAAACCAGAAACATCAGGGTTTAGAGTAAGAAAAGGTTTAATGATCAAGAAGGTGCCAACCAAGCCCTCAGTGGTTTGGCTCAGTGGATAGGGTATAGGCCTATGGACTGAAGGGCCCCAGGTTTGATTCTGGTCAAGGACATGTGCCTTGGTTGTGAGCTTGATCCCCAGTAGGGGGGCATGCAGGAGGCAACTGATCGTTGTTTCTCATCAATGTTTCTAACTCTCTATCCCCCTCCCTTTCTGTAAAAACAATAATATTACAGTATATATTTTTAAAAAAGGTGCAAACTGCGAAGACAGGAGACTTAGTGGTACCTCAAGTCCATCATGTGCTCATGGACCAGGTTAAGGGTTTTTAAGGGGTTAGGGAAACAGGTATGCAGAAGTGCTAGAGGGATGAGTTTTAATTGGAGGACCTTGGAATTTGGCCATTTGTGGTAAAGGGGAGTCAACACCCGATCTTCCTGGACAGTGGACTCTTGGCTTCTGGATGGGTTCCCGGGTTGCATCCCTGCTATGTCCTAGTCCTTTGGTTCTGTAGGAGGAAAGAGGAGGGGCTTGGCGGGAGGTTTTTTCTGGGTGCAGCTGGAGGTTGAAGTTTCCTCCTCTGCACGTAGTTTGGCTTCATGGCTTGCAGTTTTGGTCTGCTGTCTCTGAAACACAACTCAGTATCTCCTTAAAGAGGATAGAACCATTTTGAGCTGGTTCGGTGGGTACATACATTCTGATAGCTTCATGAATCCAGATCATGCTTTTCTCCCAGCGTTTCCACAAGGACCACAGGGTGTTTGCCAGAAGTCAATCACTGTACTTGATGTTTATGCACATGTAATGACATTATTCACATCACTCAAGAAAAACTAAGGCCAGCATTATCTCTACTCTCCCAAAGAATAAATTAACAGAAAGAAGTTACATTACTTATCACAAGTTACATGGCATGAAGGAGACAGTCAGGATTTGAAATCTGGGGCAATTGAACCCAAGCACAATATCATACCCACTGTGCCATAATCCCAATGGGGACCAATAGCATTTACTCTCTGCTATTTATAACTGGTTACTCGTTTATTACATTGATTTCAAGCCTTTCCACTATTACAGGTTAAGCTTAAGAGTCAATAGAGGAGATCTAAACCCATCTGGGCTACTGTGCTGTCACTTTCACTTAGAGGTGTCCATTAGGACTATAGAAAGCCTGTAATTGCCTGAATTTTAATTCCTAATCAGACCCATGGACTATTTGTTCCTGGCTTCTTCTCTTGTGTGGGGATATTCTTGGACAGCACATGTTCTCTTATATGTCAATGAATTTTAATTGGAGGACCTTGGTATTTGGTTATTTATGGTAACGGGGAGTCAACACCGAATCTTCCTGGACAGTGGGTTCTTGGCTTCTGGACGGGTTCTCGTGTTGCATCCCGGCTATGTCCTAGTCCTCTGGTTCTGGTGGGGGAGGGGGTTGGTGGGTTAGAAACAGCCTCAGAGTTGTAGAAGTTTCATGTTCTTATAACTCTAATGAGCAGGAATGCTCTTATCTATGGAGGAAGGAAATGCTTTTTTCAGTGTGAGTATCTCTAGTTCTACTCCATGCAGTTGATAGTCCCTACTTACAAAAATACTATAGTATTTATTAATAACCCATTATATTTGTGTCACCCATGCTCTTATTGCATAAGAGTTATATTCTATTCCCTTTATATTGTACTTCCATTGTATTATCTACCTACAATGAGTGCATCCCCTTTGCCTATTGACATTTTACCCATCATTCTGTTTTCGTTTAACAAGTCATCTCAGGCACAAAAGTCTTCCTTAATCCTTTTATTTTTTAATATATATTTTTTTATTGCAGACAGAAAGCGAGAGGGAGAGAATGAGATAGAAACATCAATGATGAGAAAGAATCATTGATCAGCTGCCTCCTGCATGCCCCCTCCCAGTGACCTCCTGGTTCTTAGGTTAATGCTCAACCACCGACCCACACTGGCCAGATATTACATGGTAAAACATTATCTTATTTAACTAAAATCTATGTTAACAGACAGTTCCAGAATTGCCTAATTCAACTGATTAACAGTTCTGGCCTTGGAGTTTTTTTTTCTATAAATCTATTGATTTTCCTCCCAAGATGACTATTGCAGCTGCAACAGCAGTCCCCCAGAGATGGACATTTGAGGACAGAAGAAGGAAATGGGTCTATTGCCTCCATATAGCTGGGTTTTGTTTGTTTTAATCTGGGAAGAAGACATTTTCCCAAAGTTCTTCATTAGAATTCTTCTATGTCTCATTAACCAGCACTGGTTGGCATGCCTGCCCTAAACCAATGACTGGCAAAGGGGAATGGGATTATCAACAGTAAAAGTTTAGATCAGTCAAAATAGGTTGGGGGAAGGGTCCATCTTTTCTGAGCACATTGCCATCTGCCTGGCTGCTGAATAAAATTGGAGTCTGTTAGCAATCAAGGAGGAAATGGCTCCATTAAACAGAGTCAGAAATATTTGAATATCTTGAATCTATATTCAGTAGATAAAATATTTACCACCGCTTTGACCTAGCTATCTTCACCTTTCTCACAATGCTGTTAAGAACTCCACAAATACTTATTGAACACACTTAATTCCTGGATTTAATTTATTCAGGAAATATGTATTAAATATCTATATGTTAGGCACTGTTGTAAGGGTTGGCTATACAATGATAAATAAAATCAGATGGGATCCCAACCATTAGTATAAAAATAGTAGCTAAGCTTACCCTGTGGGAAGTACAGTGCTAAGACTTTACATGCATTCTTTTACTTAATCCTCAACCCTTTAAGTTAGGTGATATTAAAATCAAAATTATTTCTGATGACAAAACTGTTGCCCAACAAAGTTAGGGATCTTGACACAGGTGATAAAGGTAGGAATCAAACCTAATTGTTTGAATCATTTTAAGCAATGTGTGTGTGCATGTATGTGATGACAGTTATCTTGGTTGCTGAAGTAGTGAGTTCTCTGACTTTATTCTGATCTGAAGGGCAACTTTTATTACATTCTCTAAGCCTTTCTTAAACTCCTTGAGGGCCTCTTTTACCTTCTGTTCATTATTCAGGGAATGAATCTGTTCACCTGCATGATGTTTTGCGTGATGATTTTATCCTGTGACTTTACTACCTGCAGGGTAAGCTCTGACTTTTGAGGACCCTACCTGTAAACTGGGATAGTATAGTATAGAGGTCATTTTAACTCCTCCTAGTTTTGAAACACCCTATGTTGATTACAACAAACAGTGCCAGAAAAGGCATCACATGACTGAGTGCTAAGCAAGATCTAGACAGCAGACATATTTTTCTTTCCCTGTATAATATCTTAAAAAAGTTACCCATGCTTAAAAATTAAGTTCTTTCACATAAAATGTAGATTTCCACCTAATATTGAAAAACAGGGAGACTGGCATCACTTGGAGTACATCCTGGCAGGGTACATGCCCACAGGATAACAGTTGGCAGAAACTGAGTAGCTGCAGTGCTGTTGGATGGGACCTGGCCTCTCCAATTTGCCATAACAGTCACACAGCTGATTGCTTTACTCAGTCTTGGTGTCTGCTGTATTAGCACCCGCTACAGCAAATAACTCTAAAACGTTAGTGACTACGTCAAAAGTTGAGCGCAACAGCAGATATTTATTTCTTGTTCACATTATGTGAGACCTTTGGCTCAGCTGGTACTCTGCCAAGCCTGCTGGCTTCATGGATGAGCACCCAGAGTCTTATGCTAAGAAGGATCTCACTTAGGATTTCCTGTTCCTACTGTCACTGTCTTACATTTTTAAATTTTTTGGACAGAAGAATTCTAATGAAGAACTTTGGGAAAATGTTTTCTTCCCAGATTAAAACAAACAAAACCCAGCTACGTTGTTTTTATTTTTGGAAGGGTCCCATAAATGACAGCCAATTTCGTGGCCAGGTTCTATATCTTCGTAGTTAGGGCTCGGACTAAGGAACAGCCACTGCCCAGCGTGCTGTTCTCGGGGCAAAGGGCAGGAGGTTTTGGAGCCAAGCTGACATCACAGGATGCCTCTTAGAGCCTCCAGTAGGAGGTGGCACATGACCACTTTCCACAAGTTAGGCAAGTCCCCTGGTCCAGCCCAAAGTCATAGATGTGAGTGAGGGTGCTTCATCCCAAGAACACACCTCCCCTCGCCATGTAATCCTGCCCTGGAGTTTATCATTCCAGTCCTACCTAGCTGCCATCTTGTCTAGGGCTGATGTTCAAGACTGGATTGAATACAGTGCCTAACTGGAAAGTCATGGAATCTGCAAGACAATATCAAATGGCAGGGAATCAGTTGACCTAACATTAATAGCTTAGTGGTTACAAGGTATGAAACCAAACACGCTGGCTAAATGTTTTTTTTTTTTTCTCACAAAGTTTTCCTTGTTGAAGTTAAAGACCAATTTGCATCTTATTTAAAATGTTACCTTGAGTCATAGTACTGTGTTTAAGTATGAATGTGTCTTCATCATGGGTATAGTGTGTTTTCCCCACTTGGTTTTTTCAAGCAAGGATGATAAAATTAAATAAATCAATAGATTATTTAGCTTTAATATGAAGATTTTTTGGGGGGAAGATATTACTGCTCCCTGATTGAGTGTTTAATTCTCCTGTGACTTCAAGAAACAATAGTCCTGACATATAACCCATTTGCAATGTCAGAACCTAATTTCAGGCTTCATTATTATGACTGAGGTGAGGATTGTAGCTTTATGAATCTTTATAAAAAGAATGTACAGAGAATTTTAAAACGCTCTGCCTGTTCTGGAGGAATTCTTTTTGCCAACCCCAAGAATTCCCTTTGTTATGGAGAACTCCTTAGTTCACACGTGAGATATGTGTCTAAATCTGCACTGAGGTTGCGGAGTTGTCAGTCACTAAACTCCAACTCGAGGACTGTGGTTCAGGCCATGCATCTGAAGTGTCCCTGCTCTGATCACAGCGAAGAAGGGGTGCTGATGGGGCTGGATCTATGAGGAAAGTGACACAGTAGCAATAGGATTGTTTAATTAAAAACCTAGTCAAGAATTTGTACTAACTATAATTGCAATGTCAATATTCAGTTCCTGAAATCTTACCTGCAGGCAGTGTTTGTCATCAAATCTTCAAGAAGTAATTATGAAAACCCTGGCCTACCCTTATTGGTACCATAGCATCAGTTCTCAAAGGATCCACACATCTACCCTGTCATGTGCTCAATACAATAACAAGGTGATCTAGGCGGTCCCAGAATTACCATTATTTTTATTTTACATTTTAAGGAAAGGAACATCTAGGATTCACACAGTAGTCAGGGGGCAAAAAAGAAGAGAGATTTTTCTGAATTCTAGCCATTGCTTTGGTTCTGCTGAAGTCTAAGTTATCCCTAGTAGAAACTAGAGAATTCCCTCCATGACTGATCTTGCTACAGCCAGCTCAGTTAAATGTGCAGGTTTCAGACTTGGAGAGACCTGGGTTTGACTCTTAACTCAGCCACGTTACTATCTGGGAGACCTTGAGTTCTTTCACAATCTATTTTAATTTCCTCAATCACATGGGCTACTAATGCATGGTTTTGGGGAGTTATTATTGTGATTACATGGAAAATGGGTGTGACCCCCAGAACATAACTATTTATGGAGATTGTGAAAAAAAAAAACACCTTCCTACACAATTTTGAATGGATTGAGAAAAGAGAAGGAAAACTAGAAAACAACATGTTACTTCATTTAAGGATAGAGGCCAAGATGGAGGATATTGCTTTAGGTCTGATTACCTAATAGGCTTGCTAATAAGCAAGTTCAGAATTGATCCCTATTCATGGTAGTGCTTGTCCAAAGCAGGCCCCCTTCACAGAGGGAGCCTCCTGTACGAGGGTGAATGGAGGAGAGAGGAAGGTTTGTGATCCCCAAGAAGGGAAAGAAAAAGCTAGGTGGAATGTTCTTAGCTACTCTAGCCAAACTTGTCAATCAGAAAGATCTCTCCACACCCCCAGAGTCAAAGTGAATAAAAGCAGGGGCAGTGCAGGGATAATACTAATTGAGCCCCAATCATCAGAAATGAACATCAAGAGTAGAGAAATACTCACCGCTAATGTAATTTCTCTTTCAATCTTAACTATTATTGTTACTGCCATTCAAGTAGGATGTCTCCAAAGTTACAGGAAGTCCCAAATAGAAACATGAAACAGACTGTGGAATCTTGGACTTATCTCATGGACACAGACAGTAAGATGGTGAAGGCCTAAGGTAGGGGGCAGGAACAGGCCAGAAGGGGTTATTGGGGGGAAAATGGTGACATAGGTAATACTTTCCACGATAAAATTTTTTTAAAAAAGCCCACAAAGTTACACATAGTCCCAAATCCTCCTTTGCTTGGCATGGTGAGGTTGTCTTTTAGATGAAGTTAAAAATAATCTTGTTAACATGGCCAAGCTAATTTGTGTCCATGACATGCCTCCATCAAATTGTAAATTCCTTTAGAAGCAAAAGCTATGCCTTATGTATCTTTATATTAGCTTCAGTGTCTTGCAGCAGTTTTCAACAATGATTGTTATACTGATTACTCATCCAGCTATGAATTTTACAGCTTGCAAAGCACTTTTGTGTTGATGATCTC
This sequence comes from Lasiurus borealis, assembly GCA_004026805.1. Classification (NCBI taxonomy): domain Eukaryota; kingdom Metazoa; phylum Chordata; class Mammalia; order Chiroptera; family Vespertilionidae; genus Lasiurus; species Lasiurus borealis. The sequence continues at coordinate 104,338 of PVJN01001164.1, read as the reverse complement.
ATTTGGTCTTTTCTTCACTCCAGAGATGAGGGAGGGAGGGAGAAAAGGAAGAGGTCATTTACCTCATTTCACATCTGAGGATACTGAAGCCCAGAGCAGCTGTGTGACTTGTCCAGCTAATGAAGCAGAATGCCAAAACTTGATTCTGGCACTGGAATGTAGGTCACTGACTCTAAATGCAGCATTCCTTCCATTAGTGATTTTTAAAAATTTATCTGAATGGAACTGATTTTCCTGGAATTGGTTAATCTAATATATATCATCTGAGGAGTCCCATAAGACAAAGTCAATGCCTTAGACTTGGGGCATTTGGAAGCTGGCTTCTTTTAGGGTTTCTGCTGATACCTCTGCCATTTCTCCAGGGATGTGGGTTGTCATGACTGTGGGAGTAAGGGGGCTGAGCTGGAAAAGAATTCCAAAAGTGTCTGACGAGATAGCACCAAATATGCAGATAAGTACGACTGCCGTAAAAGGAGAAGGCATAGAGGAAGTAATGTCACTTATGGGGCTGGATACCTGGATGGTCTCCCAGAGATCCAGAAGCCATTAAGAGAGAGGTGGCTGAGCAGGAAGACTAAATTAAGTCACTTATTGCCCAGAGCATCATTAATTAGAACCATATCCCTGTGTCGTCATCCTGAATCATACCCTCAAGTAAAATGGAAAAGGAAACGATAGTAGGCAAAATAATGCTCCCTCGAATATGTCCACATCTGAATGCATGGAGCATGGAGTTAAGTTACCTCCCATAACCAAAAGGGACTCTGAAGATGTGATTAAGTTAAGGACCTTGTAACGGGGAGACTGAATTACTTACATGGGCCCAAAGTAATAAGGATCGTACAAGTGAAGAGGCAGGAGAGTCATAGAAGAATATATTACAAGAAAAGTGATTCAGTGGCTGCCTGGGGGCCATGAGCCAAGGAATGGAGGCTGCCGCTAGAAGTGGGAAAATCAAGAGAAAAAAAAATTATGTGCTAAAGTCAACAAAGAAATAAAGCGCTGCCATCACCTCGAATTTTAGCCTTGAGTCGCACATTTTAGACGTCCTACTTCTAGAACAAGAGGATACTGAATGTGTTTTGTTTTATGTCACTAAGTACTCAGTAATTGTTTTTATAGCACCAATAGGGAACTAATGTAGACAGTGAGGTTTAAATTTTGGTTCCTGCATTTAGTTGCCTCATACTGTTGCGCAAGTTATCTGAATCCCAATTAACTAGGGATGATAAAAGTATTTTCTCGATGGGATTGTTTGGAAGATTAAATGAGCTAATAAATGGAAGATACATAAATACTGTGTTAAAATGCCAGTAGATAAATATTTTGCTTTTTTTTTTTACAATTTTTCGTTATCTTTAAAATCATAGAAATTAATGCTTAAATTTAAACATTGTACCAGATCTATATATACCACAGTGCACTTCAGAATAAAAATTATATGCTCAGCATGTTGAACTTTTTCTATACATAAAGGTCAGCCATTGGATTTGCTTCACCTGAGAAATAGGAAGTAGGTTTTGGATTATATTACAGGTGAACTTGGAGGCTCAAAAATATGGTCAGCACTAACCATAGACTTGTAGCAAGAAGGTTCAACTTTTCCAGCAGGGACTACATTTTTAGGAAACCAACTAATTTATATAAACATGATGGAGGGAAAAAATAGCCCAAACACCATTAATATCAGTACTGCCATCTTCACCCCTTCAACTAGTGTCCCATTCCTGTTCATCCTTCTGGCCTCAGCTGCTGCTGCTTCTTCCCCCAGAAAGTGTTTCGTATCCTTCTGACCCTCCTTCCCCCGTCTGGACTATGTGACCTATTCTCCCATTCTTACAATACCCTGGAATTAATCACAAAAAAAAAGGGGATTGTGCCTTTCAATATATATATATATATATATATATATATATATATATATATATATATATATATATATATATATATGAGAGAGAAAGAGAGAGATTGATTTTGTTGTTCCACTTATTTATGTATTCATTGCTTAATTCTTATATGTGCCCTGGGTCTGGGGGTCAAACCTGCAACTCTTGCAAATTGGGGTGACGCTCTAACCAGCTGAGCCACCTGGCTGAGCCTGGGGCTGTGCCTTTCTTGTCCACTGTAATCCTCAGTTCTTAGCACAAACTTCAGTAATTAATAGTTGAGGAAAGGAATAATGGCAGGCCTAGTTGAGTTCTGTCTTGGCTATTACAAGCCTTACAAACATGTCAATCTTCTAAGCCTCTAATTCTTTTCTTTTTAAATTTTTTTAAAAAATATATATTTTGTTGATTTTTTACAGAGAAAAAGGCAGAGGGATAGAGAGTTAGAGACATCGATGAGAGAGAGACATCAATCAGCCGCCTCCTGCATGCCCTCTAGTGGGGATGTTCTGGCAACAAAGATACATGCCCTTGATTGGAATAGAACCTGGGACCTTTCAGTATGCAGGCTGATGCTCTGAGCCAAACCGGTTTCGGCAAGCCTCTATTTCTTAATCTATAAACTATAATGCCTTTTCTAGCAATCTCCCAGAGATGACGTGAGGTTCAAGGAAGGTAAAGCAGATCTAAGCATGCATGGTGGATTACGTAAGCAACACGACCTGACTTAATGTACTCTGTGGCCACATTTCATTTCTTGTCCTTATAGAGTGCCTCCCACATTGCGCACGGCATTCGACCTTGAGTTTACAGTGTAAACAGCATTGGCACTCTTTCTTCTCATGAAATACAAAGGTCTTAGTGGCCAGTTCAACAATAGCACAGCAAAAATTAACCTTTTTTTGATAAACAGATCTTTTCTTCACTCTCTAAGAAGAAAACATTTCCAAAGAGTATGTGCTAGCCTGTGTAAGGAATACAAACGTAAAAGACGGCATTTTTTTACCCTACATAAGTCCAAGTTCAACAGGGAGAAAATATGACTGCAAATAGCTCAGAGGTAAGACAGCCTGTGATCCCATTTCTCATGTTGGTCTCACTTCTGAGTATCAGAGCAGGAGGAAGTGAGAAGACAGGAGGAACACCCCTTTCTGGAAGAAGGTGGAATCTGAGCCGAGTAGGGCCCTCTAAGTAATTTAATTATCTTTATAAATTGAGCATTTGCATATGCAAAGTGGATGATAATCTATGTAGTTGCTTGTATGGAGGTTGTAAAGGAGAACTGATTACTAAGGAAATAGATGTTGGTGTGATGTTACATAAAGTGTTTTAATTAGATAGCAGAGGAAGGGTAACAGAAAATAAAACTGTGAAGTATGTTGGGTCCATGTTTTACAGCTTCTTCAAGTACCTACTGAGCTGACGGCTTGATTCTGAGATAGAGCCATTGCAGGCTTTTGAATGGGACATTGCTGTGACACAGAGAAAAGGAATAGAGGAGGAGGATGGTTTGTTGTTTTCTACCCATTAGTGCTTGAAGTTATGGTCCTGTCAACATCTTCCTACCTGATAACAGGAAAGTGTCACTGAGATCCATTTTTTTGTGATGCCTCCTGCACACCCCCTACTGGGGATCGAGTCTGCAACCCACGCATGTGCCCTGACTAGGAATCAAACAATGATCTCCTGGTTCATAAGTCCACATTCAACCCCTGACTGAGCCACGCCAGGCTCGTGGATGGGCTGTTGGTCTTTCCATTTCTCTCCCTTCACTCATTTTTCTCTGTTGATTTAAACTAAGAGGCAGCAACAGGTAGTGGATAAATATCAAAAGGACACACAGAATATTTAATTCTGTGTTTCATAAATTTCATTTCCTGAGTTAACTGAGTAACAGGAAAAACTGTCAGGAGCTTGTTTGGAGATTGTGGGCATTATAAATAATGAAACATAAAGTAATGTTGTATAAAGGCTGTGATACAAGAACCTAAAAGGTGGAAATGAGAAGTTGCTAAATGTTTAAACTATTTAAGAATAAATTGGGATTTTATTAAAGCGAATGAGCTTCAAGTTAGGAATGACATGCAATAGGAACTCATAGGGGATATTTATCTTTCCTTCCTTTCAGCCCATAATATGTATTGAATGGGTACTGTGTACCAGACACTATGGCTATGATGACAGACAAATCATAACAAGCTCATGGCCTAGCAGGAGAGAGGGGCAAGTGAGCAGGTGATTGCAGTACCATGTAATACACATCTGGAATCAGTATGTGCAGAGGATCAAGGTAGCATGTTCTCAGGGACACCTGGCTCATGAAGGGGAGAGGAGCAGTCATTGGAGAATTCAGAGAGGGCACTTCCACTCCATTTGAGGGAAAGCCAGGCAAGAGAGGGGTGGAGGACCACAGAGAGATAGATGGTACAGAGGATGAGAACAGCATCTTCAAATGTTGGGAGTTCCAAGAGAGCAAGGAATGATGGGAAAAAGCAAACTGAGTGTTGGGAACATGACATTAGATGGGGAGCATGTCAGGGGTTAAATATAAAATTGGGTGTCATGCTAAGGAGGTTGGAAGTGGGATCCATAGAAAAGGCTCTAGCTGGATCCAGACTCAGGTTGGTTTAGGATAATAAATCCACTAGTGTGATGGACATAGTTTAGAGGGGAAAGACCATGAGTAGGAAGGCAATAGGGAAGCTGAACTGAGAGAAGGTAGTAGGATAGAGAAGAGTGACAGTTTTGAGAGGTCTCTAAAATTTTTACGGTGTCAATGACCTCACCCCAAACCTTTTACCAAGAGTATCAATGAGGCCCTGGCTGGTTTGGCTCAATGGATGGAGCACCGGCTTATGGACTAAAAGGTCCCAGGTTTGAATCTGGTGAGGGGTATATGCTAGGGTTGTGGGCTTCATCCACAGTAGAGAGTGTACAGGAGGCAGCCAATCAATGATTATCTCAAAATTGATGTTTCTGTCTCTCCCTCTCCCTTCCTCTTTTTCTAAAAATCGACAAAAACATTTAGAGAGAAAGAGAGTCAATCCATAAAAGTTTTCTTCACATTGATACAGGAAACAAATTGGTGATTGCCAATGGGGCGATGATAAGGAGTTGGGTGAACAAGGTATATTATGAGGTGTCCTGAGAACCGAGAAACAGACCACTGGGTGACTGAGATGAGCAACCATCCTGGCAGCCAGAGCATCACAACTCAAGCTTGTCACTGTCTTCAGTTCTATCGTCATTTCTGAATTGGGTCTTCATTGAACAATAAATACAGATATTTTAAAAAAATGTTTTGCTGCAGGAAATATCCAAATGTTAACTGAAGAGTCCACCCCACAGTAGAGCAGGGGACCGTCCACTTGGAGGCATTTGTAGAGTGCAACCACCAGACCTGGCGTTTCTTGTTGAGAGCATTGTCCCTACTGATGCTCAGACTCCAGGAGTCTTGGTGGTAGCCTCCCCTCTCCGGGAATTTTTGGTGAATGCCAGTTCCCTGTTGCTTATTTTCCATTTTTCTCCCTTTAATGTAGCATACGTAGATTTTTATGGGCTCCTATTTCATCCACGTAACTCCTTTGTTGCCATGGAAATCAGCTTCAATTTTCTCCTGTTCTGGCAATTGTGTTTTTATAGTGCCCTGCTTTCAAAAAGATAAGCTGCCTTATATTTATTTCACATAGATGCCAGAAGCTGACCTCGCTTGAGACGCCGCCAACCTTTCCTCCAGGAGTACACTGCAGTTATTTATTGTAGCTGATGTCATTTTGATTTCTCCCCAAGAGATTGATTTCCAATAAAATTTCTTTTGGCTTTGGCATACCTCTGCTACGGAGGGGTGAGAGCTTGGCAAGGCTGCATGATTAAATCCTAGGTGGACTTTGGAGTCTAAGGACACTGAGTTGGAGCTGCAAACTCCCTATTAAAAGCGATGGAAACAAGTTTGGATCAAAGAAGGAAGCTGAATGCAGGGAGTTCTAATCCCAGCTCAGCTGCTAATTGGCTTTTTTGTCCTCCATCACACCTTTTCATCTAAACTCTGCATTTCTTTCTCCATGGAACCAGAAAGGCAAACTAGATTTGAAAACACCTTTACCTGAGGCTGTATATTGAAAAGATAAAAAGTGAAACAATTTGGTTAAAGTAGGGAGGAAAGAATTACTTAGATTTGAGAGATTTCTTGTCATTTTTCTTTTGGATTAAAGAGGATTTCCTGTAAGCTCCGAAAGCCTGCAATTCTGAGAGTTGTTTTTCTTGTCCAATAATAGTTTCAAACAAATTCCAAGTTAGCTCAATTCTCCTGGCATTCTTCAATTTGGTGTATTTTTAGTTATCTGTGGCCATGTGTGAGCGCTACATCCATCAATTAATTCTACCCGTGTCTTTTGAGTTTGGACTGTCAGGCATATAAAAGTATCAGGTTGGCTGATTTCTGATTGGGCATTTGTTTAGATATCTTCATCAATAAAATAACGGAATTTCTAATACATGGAAATCTAAGATTCTATAGGGAGTGGATACAAAAAGTATAAGTCAGTAAATATTTATTGAATGTCAGATGCACTAACCACATTGAACACCAGTGATGAAGCCACAGATGAGAAGATTCCAGCCAGAAGGAGGCTGCAGTCTAGTAGGAGTGTGATACATGTGGAAGACAAATGTGATGAGTGCCCCTCTTTTAAAGGGAAACACACCTGGGTCCCCACTAAGATGGCGGTGGAATTGCTGTTGTTGTTGGTAGCTGCATTGATGGTACAAAGCTTCTCCAAAGAGAGGAGTCCTGAATTGAGTCAATTTTACCTAGTGAAGAGAATGAAATAGTATCCCAGACCAATGCAGGAAGCGGGGAGAGTGTATAAGGAAAGAGGGAAGGAGAGGGTGCAGAGGGCCAAGTCTTCGAAGGTCTTTTATGTGACTTTGTATATGAGCCTTCATTGCTGAGGCAATGGGGGAATTCAGTGTCCGAACTCTAGAGGGGCTGTTAATAGCAAACAGTTCTGGGGATCCTAGGCTAACTAGTTGGTTATTTTTCATAAACATGAAAATGTATCACAATCTACAATAGATAACATTTGGAAACAGCCTAAGTGCCCATCAGCAGATGAGTGGATTAAAAAACTGTGGTACATCTACACAATGGAATACTACGCTGTGGTACAAAAGAACCCTTACCACTCGCAACAGCATGGATGGACCTGGAGAGCATTATGCTAAGCGAAATAAGTCAGTCAGAGGAAGATAAATATCACAGGACCTCACTCGTTTGTGGAATATAATGAACAACATAAATGGACGAACAGAAACAGAGCCAGAGACGGAGTAGCATGGATCAGACCATCAAACCTCAGAGGGAAGGTAGGGGAGGGTGGGAGTAAGGGGAAGAGATCAACCACAGGACTTGTGTACATGCCTATAAGCCTAACCAATGGGCACAGACAACAGGGGGGTGAGGGCATGAGTGGGGGACCATGGGGGGCAATCAGGGAATAAGGGCACATATTTAATATCTTAACAAATAAAATTTTAAAAAATGTATCTTGGGGAACCTTAGACTAGGGATGCAGGAGGCCCTCAAAAAGAAAACAAAAAATAGGAATATGTCAGGTGTAGGTATTCTTTGTGCCTCTTTGATGGTTCCCAGCTTCACTCTCTGTGTCTCAGCCTTTATTCTCAACGGCTGTTTTTTTTTTTTCTACTCAAGGCCTAGGGTGGATATTCATAAATCTAAATACACAATTTATGATTGCAGCTGTGCGGTGACTCTAATGTCCAATGTCTCGAGCACATAGAAGTTGACATTCACAGGGGGAGAAAATTAGACCAGCTAGGGCACATCAAACATCTCTGGTCAGATGATCCACAAAGCTTAGTCCCAGTGCACAGACATGATTCTAGAGAACCAACTCTGTGTCTCTTTGTTGCTCAGAAAAAGTAATGTGAGGAGATAGAATAGTTACGAGAGAATGGAGAATATCATTGTGACACTGACAAGGGCTTAGCAGCCTTTGAAGAATAAAGAGGGGAGTAACATTTTATTTTTTTTATTCTGAATGCAATAGATGCTCATGTTAACAAGTGCCACCTACAAAGGATGTAAAAATACAAAGAAAAGCCTCTCTTCTCAATTTTATTGTTGCCTATTAATTCTTTTGCTCACTCCACAAATATTTAAAAAGTATATAATACATGCAAGGCAGCATGCCAGGCACGGCAAACAGTTGGGATAAGATGGATACAGTCCCTGCCTTTGCAAAGCTTATAGTCTAAAGTATTTTTAAAATATTTTTCTTGTGCATATTTCCAGAAATAATCAATGTGCATTTATAAGAAACGTGTGTAAGATTCTATTTTTAAGTTATAGATTATTTTATGTGCATATACATATATATATATATATATATATATATATATATATATATACAGTATGGAACTGGCTTTTTAAAAATTTAAATATACATTTTAAACATATTTTTATGTTAGCATATATAAGCTCTTTCCCTCCTTTAAATATTTCATAGAATTGTGGCAGTATTTCTGATATTTTTAAATAATATATTAAAATATATAGGGATCCATGTGTAACTCACCCTATTTTCCAATAAATCCTTCCCCCACTATGCTTGGTAAATGGGATGGTGGGGTTGGGGAAAGAATATACAGCTGAAACACCAATGTGAGAGGTGACTTTTTTAATTTAAGGTGAATTCTCTTCGTTTAAGTCTTTCCTTAATAAACTCCAACTCATTTGGGTAGATGGTTGGACTTTGGGGTTTCTCCCTATTCTTCCTCAGAAGGCTCTTCTTGATGTGTGAGAAAGAGGCCAAGACTCCATGGTTACAGGGGAGCGATCTGCTTGTGGATTCTGGATTGTCATGGGTCTCTGGCTGGTCTGGTTCCCGGGTTCTGGGTGTCCAGGACGATGCATCCAGCTGGAGCAGGACCCAGTCAGACTTTCCTGATGTCTTGGACCATCTCCACTCCAGCAGGTGCAATAGATCTGAATTCTGAGCACATTCTCCATCAAGCCCCTGCATTAACTGCCTGTCCACCCTGGCTGAAAAGCCTCTGTGGTGAGGTCTGTTTAGCTCTTACAGAGACCCCATGGAAGGGACCAACTGGCTCTCAGCTCAGTGATGTTCTGTATTCCTGCAAGTTGCTCTCTCCTATGCGGCTATCAATACTTGCTGCGTTAGCAGCTATAGTCTATAAAGTTGCTGTGAGCTCTGACTTAAGCAATGGAACCATAACTCCTGTTTGAAATACTGGATTAAGTTCCTGCCAGTCTGTGGTCACATTTTTGATCAACTGATCAATACATAACCTTGCTTTATGTATGTTTCTGTCCAAAGACTTCTTGTTTAATATATATTGCTCAGTTATTAACATTGAGTTCACAGCCAACAGCACTGTAACTCATGTCTGAACAAAGCTTATGTCATATACCTGTTTTCTCTATAGGACACATGACAGCCTTCTGCTTGGAAAAGGCAGATAGCACTGCAGCATGGTGCCATTTTATTTTATTAAAAACATATTTTATTGATATTTTTCAGAGAGGAAGGGAGAGGAATAGAGAGTTAGAAACATCGATGAGAGAGAAACATCAATCAGCTGCCTCTTGCACACCCCACACTGGGGATGTGCCTGCAACCAAGGTACATGCCCTTGACCAGAATCAAACCTGGGACCTTTCAGTCTGCAGGTGGACACTCTATTCTCTGAGCCAAACCGGTTTCAGCGGGAGACTATTTTAAATAGTGATGTCAGCAGCACAAAAATGCAGAAAACGTGACACAAATAGACTGCGAAAGGACACTTGTTTATAGTGTGAGAACTGAAACAATGAGTGTCATATTTTTATGTCAGTTATGAATATGCACATTGGGTGATTCAGGCTTCCACCACTCCGTGCATGTCCACAAATGACCTGTGCAAAGGCACCGCGAGTATGAGGAGAGCCTTGGAAGCTGAGGTTGGGGAGAATCAGGAGAGCTAAACAGACCTCCATCTAGTCCTCCCGCATCCTTCACTTGACTTTTCTGTGGCCACCCCAGTGCACTGGCTCCCCCCAAATAGCTGATCCCAAGCCACCTCTGCTCTCAGATTTTCCTACAACTTTTCCAATATTGTTTTTCAGAGTAGGGATTTAGTATTTAGTATTTAGTCAGCTGTGTGAATGAATGTATAGATTATTTCTACATGTAAAGCACTGAAAACAATTTTTGATTAAATGTTCTTTTTTTTCCTCTTTGTGAGAGGACAGCCATAGGAAAACCACTGGCATTGTAACCCCTGGGTGAAAAAATATATGCATTTAAAATTTTGTAATTATTGGGAAATTGACCACTGAAAGGTTGTGTCAATTTATTTCATATTGAGTTAAAAATACAGAGAGTACCACTATGCTGCATACCTGAAACTAGAACAAAATTATATTGAATCTAAACTTTAATTGAAAAAATTAATTTTTAATACAGTAAGGAAAAAGATACTATTACCTATGGGTGGTACTACAATACACACTCAGGAGTAGAGTATACTAGTTGTCTCACAATTTTGCCCATGCTGAGTATTAAATTTTTTTAAACTATTTTACCAATTAGATAGGTGAGAAGTGTTAGGCCACTTTTTAAATCTCTTTTTCTCCAAATACAACTGAGGCTGAGCACTTTTTCATGTTATTTATTTCTATTTGAACAGCCTTTTCGCATTTTCCTACCAGCCCAGTTTTCTTGTTGCTTTCAAAGATACTTTTGTTTAACATTAAAACATTCCTTCTGTTTCTCATAGTTAAAGAAGTGAACTCTAATATGGATGCCTAGGAAAAGGATCAAATACATGAGATAAGAACCATGGACATTCAAGGAAATCTCCAGCTCAGAATCTGAACATATATATTGCTCATCTGTCCTCTTCCTAGATGGACAGCCTATGGCTGTACTATCCTAACACATCATCCATGCACATCCCGGGAAAGTCTTGCCATATTCTACATAGAAGTGGTTCAGAGGTCAGAGCATTGCCAGTCACTTCATACCACCATGCTGTCTCTCGTGGGCACAGTTCACATTCTCATCAAAGCACACAGATGAGGGTGGTTAATTTTATTATTGTCATTACAGTTCAATAGGTGACAGAAGGCGGTGGCCAGAGCGAAGGCCTGGGTCCCAGGTGCTGGAAGAAAACTGATTCCAGCAGCCAGGGGAAGGAAGACCTATTGCACAAATCTTCATGCAACGGGCCTCTAATGTGTGTGTGTGTATAGACACACACATATGTATATGTGCGCATATATATATATATATATATATGTGTGTGTGTGTGTGTGTGTGTATATATGTATATATGTATATATGTGCATATATGTTAATAATGTGTGTTCCATATATATGTATGTGTGTATATATATATATATATATATATATATATATATATATATATATGGAACGAGGAGTTGATTTGAACAGCAGCTAAAAGGAATAAACATAAGTTTGGGAAGTGGTAGGTTGTGGTCAGATTATACTTATTTGGGATTCCAAACAGAAACTATCTAGGCTGGGGCAGGACAGCGAATGAAGTCATTGCTTAGAGAAGCAGCTTAACTTGATGGTGTAGATCCAGCCACTACTATAGTGGGTCCTGGAGATATAATTTATGGGTTCTGTCACTTCGGGCCATTTATTTAATCTCTGAAAGTAGTTTTCTTCTATAACATGGAGACAATAACAATACTAACGTCGTAAGATTATTGTGAGAATTAGAGGTGATATTGCACAAAAGTGCCTTAGTTTTTAGTACTAAGTTCCATAAAAGTATTTGTGGTTATTGATAGTGATAATTATTAGCAGTAGCCTTTTTTACAAGGAAAACAATACTTCTATATTGAGAATCTATATTTTAACATATTCTCATACCACATGGTGTTTCAATATTTTCAAATTTCTAAAATTGTACCACTTGCTAACATAGCCTGAAGCCTCAAATATAATAAATGAACGCCACTTAAAATATTTTTAAAATCCCAGCAACAGCCCACCCCCAGTGTATAATAATGAGAAGCATCTTATACATAACAACGAAGAATAAAAATAGCCTTTCTGGCTAACTTGACATACGTTGACTTTTGTATTTGTTGCTCAAGTGTAGAAACATAGCAAATTCAATCAACTGAGGCTACAGAAGGATAGAGACAGAAATAGTCTTTCTCCAAAATACTGTGCTCACCAAGAGGCAAGCCATTCCCTACAATGGTGACTCAAATGAGACAATGAAAACATGTATAAATAAGATTCATATCTACCTTTTGAGAATTTATTGTGTGATTGGGTGGATCAGATGCTGTAGTTTGGTTAAAAGAACTTAGAATTTGAAGTTTGAAAAAATAAAGTTTAATCCAGAGCATCTACTTATCAAATGGGACTTTGCATTACCAACTCCCTCTGAGCATTTTCTCATCTGTAAAATAAAAAATAAAAAAACTACTCAGAGAACAGTGGTGATGATTAAATAAGTATGTAGCATACTTTGTAGATCCCCTGTAAATACATTATTTTAGAGTTTTATATAAAGGATGGAAGAAATGTTGTGTGAGGTCAGAACTTGATTCTCACCTGTTCTTGTAGCTCAACAATAGAATCACATTTTCTTTCCTCAATTTTAGTTTCTTCATCAGTACAGGATTGGACTAAATTAATGGTTCTCATACTTGGAATGCATTAGAATCACAGGCGAGTGAAAACATAGATTCCTAGGCTCTACTCAGTTTCTAACTCAGTTTGCATTTCTGCCAGGTTCTAAGAACTTCCCAGGAGATGCTGATCCTGTTGGTCCAGGGACCTCTCTTTGAGAATCACTGAATAGATCATTTGTTCCAACTTTTGCAAGTCAGAATAGATACTTTTCTTTTTTAACAGCAAGAAATTTGAGGCCCCAATTCTATATTTGTCATTATAATTGTACTTTGAAATAAACCTATAATGATTAAAAAACATTCTAGGAATTTAGTGACTTTCAAATGAATTTTCCTTTTGTTTTATTCTGTATGAAGCATGCTATAAGTGCTTCATGAGGAATGTTGACCTTGGGAAGTGTTCTGCTACAAAAATTGGATGCACCCTACCTGGTGTGGCTCAGTGGATGGATAGAGTGTAGGCCTGAAGACTAAAGTCTCAGGTTTGATTCTTGTCAAGGACACATACCCCATTGAAGGCTCGATCCTTGTGTGGGAGGCAACCTGTCAATATGTCTCTCTCACGATGATATTTCTCTCTCTCCCCCTCCCTTCCACTCTCTATGGAAAAATATCAAGTGAGGATTAACAAACAAACAAAAAAAAGAGATAGTCATAAAAGGATACCAGATAAAGAAACCAAAAGAAAAAAATAATTGGATGCAATGCTAACTTCACTGAAACTAGTGGGAATGTATGTGGACAATTTAGAGTCTTCATCTACAACATTTACAAGTTTCAGTGGCTGTGTTCCCCCAAATCTCCAAGAAATAATAAAATTAATTGAATTGTTCAGTCTACAAATAATATTCAGAGAAGCAAATAATCAAGTCACAATTTATGCTCTGAGCAGTATGATGGAATTTATTGACTGTCCATGACTTGTCTCAGCCAGTATTTTTATTATCTGATCAGAATGGAGAAGAGAGCCTTCTGGGGATATTCCTCAGAAACTCTCTTGGTTCCCTTTCCTGTAACCTTACTCTTGGTGGCAAAGTGCTTCTTTAGGACATCTCTGAAAGAGAGTCCATGTATTATTTTTTCTATTATGAAGCAAACCTAGTAATATCTTCCCTAGTTGGACTAATGCTTCAATAGATATCTACAAAGTTTGACTGGGACAGCTTTTACAGTGAAACTAATGGGAAGGCTCCCACTGATTAGATAATAAGCTTATGTTTATTTTATCTATTAGCATGACAAGTAACAGAATTAAATGCATTTTACAAATATGTTTATTTAATTAAACAGTTGTATGCATTTTGAGTAGTTATTTTCCTAAAGAGCTGTATGTGTGTTTTAAGGCTCTGAACTGACTTAATATGTGTCCGAACTCCTGAGACAAGTAAGAAACAGGCTTAAGAAAGTTTAGATAAAGGTCACATATATTGAGATCAAATGGAAGACCATGATTATTAATATGGACAAAGGGTTTTGAGGAATAAGAATACTTAGAAATGAGGCGAAATAAAATACCTAGGACTAATTAAATAGAAAAACTAAGTGCAAAGATTCAAGCAGCCTTAATCAAAATGTGGAAGCATACTATAGGAAATGAGTTACCATGAGGTGCCATGATTTAAGGATTAGGGAAAGAGCCACATCTCACTCATTCAGTAATATTGGATGAATGCATACACTCTGCCCGAATAGGAGATGCTTTGCTTGGTGCAACTACTTACTACTGAGTTCGGGTTCATAAACTCAAAGATTTATTTGTTCCAGACAGTGAACCCAGCTAAGGTCTATGACCTGGTGGGAACTGGAGTGAAAGGGAGTGGACATGTCCCTTCTACACAGGACACCACTGCAGAGCACCACAGATCATCATGTGGGGATATGAATCCAATTGGTTAGGTCTTCTATAGGTCAGGATATTTTAGTGAAAATTATCCCTTTTAAAATGTGGATATTAATAAAGGGAAAAAAAGAAAAAGTAACACTATGTAGGCATATATATGTATACTAGTGGAATGGTGCACAAAATTTGTGCAAGGGGGGGCAGGGAATGGGTGTTCCTCAGTCCAGCTGCACCCTCTCCAATCTGGGACCCCCCTCAAAGGATGTCCTACTGCTGGTTTACAGGGATTGGGCCTAAACTGGCAGTCAGACATTCCTCTCACAATCCAGGACTGCTGGTTCCAGCCACTCATTTGCCTGCCTGATTGCCCCTAACCACTCTGCCTGCCAATATGCTCCCCCAAACTGCTCCCTGCTTCTGGCCTGCTTATCCCTAAATGCCCCCCACCAGCCAGATCACCCCCAACTGCCCTCCCTACTGGCCTGCTCATCCCCACATTCCCTCTCCACTGGCCTGCTCATTCCCAACTGCCCCTCTGCTGGCTTGCTCGCTTAAAACTGCCCCTCCAACTGCCCCCCCTGCTGGTCTGCTTACCCCCATAGCCCCTGCTGTCCCATCCTGGCCTGATCAACCCCAGGGACCAAAAGTCCCAGCCCTTCCTTTTTTTCTTTTCCTTTTTTTTTTTTTTCAGTGCCTCCTTGAGTAGAGGCCAGGGTTAGCTGGGAGCAATATCTAGGATTTGTTTATTTTTCTATAATTGAAACTTTGTATCCTTGAGTGGAGGACAGGGCCAGCCAGGGTAGGAAGCTTGGCTTTCTCCATTGCCAGGGGCAATCCAAGTCTCCTACTCAGCTCTAGCTCCATGGCCGCTGCCATTTTTGTTGGGATTCATTTATCTCCTATAATTGAAATTTTGTAGCCTTGAGCAGAAGCCAGGGCCTACCAGGAAAGGCAGGAAGCTTGGCTTCCTCCACTTCCTCCATTGCCAGGGCAACCCAAGCCTCCTGCTTGCTCCAGCTCTGTGGCCAGTTGCCATCTTGGTTGGGTTAATTTGCATACTCACTCCTGATTGGCTGGTGGGCATGGCTTGTGGGTATAGTGGAATGATGGTTAATTTGCATGTTTCTCTTTTATTAGTGTAGATATACATGTAGTATATATACATGTAACATGTATACATATTAGTATGTATTTTGTTTTTACAGACAATGATACTAAGAGTCAGAGAGAAGAATGGCCTTGCCCAAGGTGACTTGGTTAGCCAGAGCCAGTGTTAGAATGTGGGATCCTAAAGTTCACTATTGCCTGTTGTAAAATATATAGTCTTGTTCTGTTCTTTCCCCTGCTCTATCAGAAAGGAGGGGGAGTGCTTGAGTCCAGACATGGCCATTTAGATAGGCAGGTATAGGCTCGAGTGTAGTTGGTAACAAGCCAGTAGCTACCATTATAACGTTAAGCCTAAAAATCCTTGGCTCAGTTTTTTCTTAAAAGTGTCTTTAAGGGAAAAAAATGTTATTTAAAGGTACAAACTCATAACTAGTAGATAAATCCTGGAGATCTAATGCACAGTATAGTGATTATAGACAACAATTTTGTATTATAAACAGCAGCCTTGCTAAGAGATGAGGTCTCAATTATTCCCACCCCTAAAATAAAATTATGTGATGTGATTGAGGTGCTAGCTAATGCTACAGGGGCAACCATGTCACATTCTATGAATGTATAAAATCAACATGTGCACCTTAAATTAACATGAGGTTATATGTCAAATATAGTTCAATGAATAAGAAAGAGTGCCACTATTACTATATGATCTTTCCAAGAAACACAACTCCCAGAGGTTGCCTGTCAAAGCAAACAACCTCACTTCCTAGACTCTCAAACAGCACAAGAAGATTTGGGGCAAAATGCTGGGTAAGCCCTAGAAAGGAGAATGGAGAACTATGTTCTGAGGCACTGTTCTGGAGTGCCATTCAGGGGAAGCAACCAGAGGCTAGCAAGAAGAGCTTAAAGCTTGATGGTGTTGAGCTTCAGACACTGCCTTAGTGATGACAGTGCTGATGCTACTTGTTATCAGCTGGTTGTGATGCCAGAGATTTCCTGAGGCTTGGCAGAACCTGCTGGGGAGGGACCAATGCCAGGGAAAGTTGCTAATTATTCTGAGTGCCTTGTTCCCTCTTGTTCTTACTTCTGTTCCAACTACCAGATTCTGAATTAGTGCTATAGAAGTTCCCTCTTTTCCAATAGTGGAGAAAAAATATGGGGGGAAAACAGTGATTTAGAGAATTTGGATTCAGAGATAGAAGATCCAAGAGAAGGAATCAGAATTGTGAAATCTGTGTTCTGGTCTTGGATCTGTCCTTGCAGGATGTGTGACCTCACTTCCTCTTTCTGGGCCTGAGTTGCTTCAGAGAAAGAGTGCCATATTACTATATGAACTTACTAGTTATAGCAATAGCTTATTTAAAATTCTAATTTTAAGTAAAGAAAAATGTTTCTTTGCAAATATGATCAAACATGTCAATTTCCACATGTTTAAAAGCAAGTTCTATCTGAACCAAAGAATCAGTCAGCTATGGTGGCATTTTAGGCATTAGTAGGGGAGATGACTTTAGCTAGAGAAGACTTTTTATACATGTCACTCACAACTTTGGGAAAGGACAACCTTTCACTGGCCTCAGGGTTTTATTTATTTCTTGACTTTTGAGGTCAAATGAGAGGCTGAACCTCTTTGTGGTTGTAACCCTGCCAAGTGGTCTTTGTATTCTCCCTTGAATGGAACACTCAGGACCTTTTGGAGGTAGGCTCCTCTGTCATTGGTCTTAGTAGAGGAAGGGATGAGAGACCAATACCAACACTTCACATTCCTAATGCTAAAATGCTCCTCTACAAGGTGGTCAAATGTAAGGGAACAGCAATTGGGTACCTAAAACTCTAGTATGAATCTTGGTGGACTTTTTTTTTTTTCTAAAACAAACTTGGAGGGTATTTTTCTCTTTCCCTGAAAGCCAAAAGCGTGATTACAATGTTTAGTCTTGAATGGGTGGAGCTCATTTCCTCCCTAGGACTATGGATTGCTACTTTTATAACTATTATTATTGCTATACTAATCTTAATTATTATTTTGAAAATGTGCAGTACTGCTTTTGTGCTATGACCTGTGCTAAGTGATTTGAATTCATTTCCTTTCTTATCATTTTACTAATGTAAGTAACACACACAGTCTTCAAATGATCTGTCTTGTCACCACTGTATCCTTAGGGCCAAGAGGATAGTCAGTCCTCATTTTGTTCAACACAATAAGTGAATCGCAAACAGGGCCTTTGTACATGTTGTTTTCTCTGATACTGTTCATGCCGTTCTTTGCTTTGTTACTCCTATTCCTTCTTAAGATCTAAGATTAAATGTCACTCCTTTTGGAAGTCATCTGCTGGTTCCCCAATCTATAGTAGGTAATCTCTCTATAGAAGCTAGACTTTCTCCTACAGAACACTAGAGGCCAGATGCATTAAAATCCATCAAGAGTAGGCCTTCCTTCTCCTGGCTTCTGGCACTGGCTTTCCTCTGGCACCCGGGACCCAGGCTAGCTTCCCTCCGACCCCGGCTTCATCAGGAAGGACATCTGGAATGACTCCTGGAAGGATGTCTGGTCTAGTTATCACATTACCCTTTTATTATATAGAATATGAGGAAGTAATCATCTATATTTTAACTTATTTAATACTTCTCTCACTTTAGACCTTAACCTCCAGTAAGAGAAGGGTAGTACTTTTATTGTTTGTCATTGTATTCCCAGAAATTACAACTGTATCTGCAACAGAAAAGGTTCCCATAAATATGGGTTAAGAGAATTAATTCATAGGGTAGTTGATATTATCCCCATTTTATTAATGATAAACTTGAGATCAGTTAAATAATTAAAGGTAACGTAGAAATATCAGGTCTTATTAAAAAGCTCATAGTATTGGTCAAGCTATAACTTTATATTTAAGGTCAGTTATGGTGAGATGTCTATAACCCCACCAGGTAGACTTTTATTATTCCTGTTAAGTGAAGACTTTGAGGCACGTGGGGGCCCAGTGACTTGCCCAAGTTCATGTAGCTAATGAGTGATGAAACCTGGAGTATATTCGACCTCAGAGCCCATATTATCTCTAGTATGCCATGCTGCCTGGCATTTGCCCAGGTGTGACCTTGTGCTCACATAGGTGTAGTATGCACACAGATGTGCTTATGTGTATTTAAGCACAAAACTTTAAATATTCTAGTCTGGAAAATGGCCAACCCTCAGCTCAGCAAGAGTCTTCTGTTTCATAAACCTAATCAGAAGAGTGGAATAACACAGATGAGTCTCTGCCAATGTTTCAGTCCCAAGTGCTTTGTTAGGCCATATGGCTTTTTAAGAGTCACTTGCAAATATTAGGTGAGACTTGAGAACAATAATTAAAAGTCATAGATCACAGGTTAATTAATCCCTGGCCTAACATAGCACCTGGCCACCAAAGCATTCAACTCCCATGAATGACCTTCAAATCACAGGCCAAAGTAAACAGACATTAAACAGGCTTCCTCAGCTGGGTAGTAACCCTGACAACCCACAGTACATACAGAGCAGTTTAGTGTAATATAGGCACTTTTATATTCAGAATATTTCATTTTCCAAAGAGTTGTAGAGCTTTTCAGGGCGGGTATTAACATCTTGTTTGTTTTTTAATTTGGTGACATTTAACGACCCAATAATAAATGCCATGATCTTTGCTAAGTGTTTTATCTTTCTTATGCTATTTAGTCCTCACAGAAACTCTGTAAGCTAGTGAATATTTTTGTTCTTGTTTGATAGATGGAGAGGCTGAGGTTTGGAGAAGTTCAATGCTTTGCACAGAGTCATCTGGTTGACAGTCAGAGTCAGACCCCTGCTACACCACTCAGATCAGCATTATCGTTTTCTTCTTTTAGCAAGAGCTTTTTGTCAACAAGGACCCTCATGAGTGCTCTGCTCAAATCTCTCTAAACCTCACTCTCATGCGAATACAGTGAAATACATAATAACATTGTCCCCATTTCACAGGAGAAGGGAATATAGCTCAGAAAGATCAAATGACTTATTCAAGGTCAGAAAGCTGGTGAGTTGAAGAAGCAGGACTTAGACTTGGATAGCAGGGTCTTCAGAGCTCCAACTCTGAACTACCTATTCTATAGCATCCTTAGGCTAACTGACTTCTGACCCCTAATGTCCTATTCATAGTGATGTCTTCTCTCTCTCTCTCTCTAACATGTGCAAGGTTTGAGAATATTCTTTTCTTGCTAATATGCATGAATAAGCAATTAACTCCTAAATGGTAGGATTTACCTTCCCCATGGGATAGACTAGATAGAAGAGAAACATACCTAGGAAGTTTCCAGAGGGCATGGCATTGTATCTGACCCTGGGGCTTCCTCTGACTGATGGCTGGGAATGATCATTAGCAAACACATGAACCTTCCCATGTGTGATTCCCAGGCAGAGTTTTGGATGAGTGAGAGCAGTTGGTCCCGCAGAAGTAGTGCCATATGGTGATTAACTGGACCAGGTGTCAGTGTGACTGGAGACCTGAGGTTTGGCTAAGGCTTTGCTGATGGCAGGGAGAGAAGTCACTCTTTTTACTTTAGGTTGTTATGAGCTGGCACTCTGGATCTGAGTATGCATCCCAGTGGAAAAGAGCGGTAAACTGGGAGTTAGGAGACACCTGGTTTTGTCTCAGCTTTTACTGTATCAACTTTAATTTTCTTGTTTATAAAGTGAGAAAGGCAGACATTCTCCACTATTTTTATATTAAAGAGCCCTCTAGGACATATGATTCATTCATTCACATTCAACCAAGATTGAATAAGTACCAACCAGGTGCCTTCAGTACACTCTAAGTTTGGAGAGAGACCAAGGAGGCCATCTATGGACGTCTGTGCTATACGTAGGCTTTTCAGTAAGCCCATCTCAAATCTCATCAGGTTGTTTCCACAGTATTTTTTTTTTAATTTAAATGTGCTTTGTAACCTCTAACACAGGGCTTGGAAAGCTTGTTCTGTAAAGGGACAATATTTTAGATATTGTGAGCTAGATGGTCATGGTCTTCATCTCAACTATTCACCTCTGCCATTCTAGAGAAAAAGCAGTCATAGGCAACACAAAACGCATGAGAGTGATTTTAAGTTCCTCTGATCCCCTGTCGTAAATGTCTTATGAATGTGCAATGCCAGTGTTTTTTATTGTCTTTGCTAACTCAATCTCACTCTCAATGTCCAGCCAAAGGCCCTCCTCCATGCAGAAGTCTGTTATCTCCATGCCATTCTGGTATATCACTCTCCCAAACTACCCAGACCAAATAGCCTACACTTGAAACGGGGAACCTAGTTGTAGCATTAGTAGTTATGTCTGGCATGTATAGAGTTCACTCTGCTTAGGAAGTTCTTCTTTCAGATCTTTGCATGGGAAGATATTCAGGCCTCAGCTTAGATATTCCCTTCCCCGAATAGGCAACCAAGTCCTTAATGCTATACCTCTTAATGTACTTATCAATCTTCCTGATGAAATAATATTGAGCTTACCTGCTTTTATTTGCTTTCTTGGTGTACTTGGTACAGAGTAGGATCTCAGGTACTGTGAGGGTTATAATCTTCTTCCAAATCATCTATTCTTCTAGAATGTAAGCTCCATGAAAGCTTGAACTGTGTCTGTCTTGTTCCCAGCATCTAACAATTCCTTGCACAGTGTGCACATTCAATATTCATTGAGGAAATGGGTGCATTGAGTGCCTACTCTGTGCCAGACATTACATTAAAGCATTTTACATATATTTTCTTATTGAGTCTAATAACACTTCTCTGTGGTCAGTCCTGCCATTTACAGATGGGAAAACTAAAAAAAGAAAACAAAACAAAACACACACACACACACACACACACACACACACACACACACACACAACAAAACAAAAACAAACAAACAAACAAAAAAACAGACAAACAGGTAAGGGCAGTAATGCCCAATGTCACATTGCTGAGCCAGAATCAAATCCTGGTCCAGCTAGATCCCAAGACTAGATTCTTTGCTCTTTTATTAACTTCCATGTATGGTTCTTTCTTGGTCAAAAACACTTGCTTTCTCATTTGCTTCTGAATATGTTTTATTTACTCCAATGGAGGGTGACTCCTGAAGGGAGGAGAGCATTTTTCATTTCCTAGCCCACTGCCTAGCATTATGCTTAGCACAGAGTGGAGATTAATATTATTATGTTGCTCCTGACTGGCTCTGAAGGAATTCTTTCCTGTGTGTTTTGGCACCTCATGGGATTTCTATCTCTCTCCAAGTGGAGTTGCTTTATAGCCCTATTGCAATCCCATTTCCCCCATCCTTGGGGACACAATGCACTTTGAATACTTCAAATACAGAGACTTGGCATTTCTAAATAGCAGAGTAATTACTGGTGATACCTCAGGGGCTTGGAAGGGAGCAGAGGGCTCCTATTTCATTAACCCGAGGCTGTCACCAGCTGGGGACAGGCTGCTGGAGAGAGGTGAAACAGCTTTACTTGCAGTGCTGGGTGAAGAAAGGTGCATTGTTATGTCTGCAGTGCTTCTGACAGAGAGAAAATGGACATTTGGTGCTTCTCCCCAAAGGTTATGGATCTGTTCCCACTGTCCGGAGAGCCCGCAGAAGGGAGGCGCTCAGCCAGCGGTGGCCACTGGCACATGTTGTCGCAGTGCTCTGTGGGATTTAGGGTGAGGAAGAGGGACAGGGCTAATCTAGGTGCAAGTGGTGATGGGTTTTCCTCCTTCTGTCCTTAGGCATCTACTCTATACATTTGAGGTGATGATAGTTCATCTTTTTTTGTCAGGTACCTTCTTAACATGGATAAAGCCACCGTCAGAGTTTTGTCCAATAAACTTCTCAAATTGCTGCTCCAGGTTTTGCTCAGATCTTATCTCATTCAACTGAGAGAACAGCTGCTCACATTTTTGAATGGTGTCCCTATAAAACACTATCACATCTCACAGCAACTCACTCGCTTGTCTTAGCCTCAGAAACCACTTTTAACTGCTTTTATTTAGTAGTCATTTCACATAGTGTATGGGAGGCTTGGTATTTAACCATAGGTGTTAAAAAATACTTATCATGATTGCAATTATTGTAACAAAAAACAAGTAACATTTTTGGACATATTCTATGGGCCAGGTGCTAATCTCCATGAGGAAAATGCATTATCTCTTATAATTCTGAAATTATAATCATGAAGATTCCATGATCAACTAGTTCTATTTTATAGATGAGGAAACCAAGGCACAGACACATGATTCCTAGCCTTAAAAAGCTGCCTGTCAAATGGGAAAAGAAGATGTGAGTCCTCATGATCAAAATACAAAGCAGAAGGTGATAAGGGTCATATCTAAGGTGAATTTAAATTAAATATCTAAATTAGTTTAAAGGTCCACAGCAGATAGATCACCTGCCCT
Organism: Lasiurus borealis; assembly: GCA_004026805.1. Lineage (NCBI taxonomy): Eukaryota > Metazoa > Chordata > Mammalia > Chiroptera > Vespertilionidae > Lasiurus > Lasiurus borealis. The sequence continues at coordinate 81,426 of PVJN01001164.1, read as the reverse complement.
TCACCAACACATGCGATAGACATGGCTAGTTAATCACAACACACTGTCTATCTCAAATACTACTTCCTCAGAGAGGTCTGTTTTTTATTCCAAGGTACACAAACATACACACACACACACACACACACACAAAAAAAAAAAAACAGCCTTACACTTACCACCTCAATCAGTCTCAATCACATTCTTCCTTTTTTTATTATCCTCACAGTACACGTTTTCATCAAAAATTATCCTTTCTGTGTTTTTTCTTGCTTTGTGAGAACATGGGCCTTTTCTATATGTTTATCATCATGCCTCTCTGCCTACAGTAGTAGTACCAAATGGAAAATATGTTATTAATCTTTGTCAAATGAATAATGAATAAAGAGATTTAGGATGGCAAACTGGCCCAATAACGAGTCTCATCTTACTATTCCCAGATTTAAGATCCTGCAGGGTCTTCTTTTGTCACCAAGATAAAATGTCCACTCCTTAGTCTGGCCCAAGAAACCTTTCTTAACCTCACTCTGATTATCTTATTGGCTTCAACTCTTGCCACTCTCTACCTTTGCTTCTCTGCTTTAAGCAGACTGGCATTGTTTACTATATTTTTGCTTTCTCAGATAATATCTCTTCTGTCTACCAGCTAACTCATACTCATCCTTGGGGGATTTTAAAATAAAACGTCCTAGAAATTTCTTTCCTGACAACATGCATCCCAGTCCCACTAAGAAGTACTTTTTAAGTCATCCGTGTTACAATGCTTACAATACTATCAGATACCTATTTTATTGTGTCCCATGCCATAAGGTAAGTTTCATGAAAGCAGGGAACGTTGGGTCTTAGTCACCAGAACAAATGATTTGAGAAAAAGTAATATCTCAGCAAAAGCTTGCAGAAATTGTAAAGGATGAAAAAATAATGGAAGAGTGATTTCTCCACCATCCTGGAATTCTTCAGTTGCATTGGCATGGCGTCTGGAGCCAGATCCTTGCCTCCAGCTGGGTAAGTAAGCCCCAGCAACAGCAGAAATCCTTTTCAGGGGAGTCACACAGAACACAGATGTGACATTGGAGCCCCACCCTCAGCTCTCTTGTGATTTGTTATCTCTTTCTGCTCATTGCCTTGGAGAAATAGGCAGTGTTTACCTATTGCCAAGGCAAAGCTGAGCAGATGGTATATGTCCTGTGTTCTGCCAACAAGAGTTAGGAGGAATAACTAGGATTCATTTGCTTGAGACAAACTCTAGCCAGGAATGTAACTGAGAGTTGGCAAAAGTAAGCTGTTAGCTTATGATTGATTTCTCAGTTCCAAGGAAACAATGGTGTCTGTCTAGTGGCAATTGCAATTATCCCAGATTATAAGATCTTTAATTAGAATTTGAGTAGCGCCTCCCCACCTCTCAATACCCATCTTCTTTCTCTCTCTCTCTCTCTCTCTCTCTCTCTCTCTCTCTCTCTCTCTCTCTCTCTTTCTTTCTTTTCCTCTCTCTCTCTCATCATTTGATTTCTTACCTGTCTCTTGACATTACCTTCTCTACTATGGATATTTCAATTGACCTTATAAAGGCTTCTTTACCTAGGAGTCATACAGACATAGGATCACAGATTCTTTAAGGGGCATTTTGCTCTGTGATTTCCAAAGGCCAGTTGGTTCCTGAATTAGTGTGAGGGTGCCTTTTTGAGAACCACCGAGGGAACTATGAGAAATACCAATACACAGGTCTCTTCCTTGGAGATTTTGATTCAGAAGCTCTAGAGCTAGATTGTCACCTATGTTTTTAAAACCTCTTCAGGTGATTCCAGCTCAGCTAGGCCCAGGAACCATTGCAATAGAGTCTATTCTATAATTTGATCTCGAGTCTAGCCCCAGAACATCCCAAGAGTGCTGCTCCCTTCAAATACCAGAATATTCCAAAAAGTGCTCCTGCACTCTGACCTAGCTCATTTGATTATTTATGATTATTTTGTGCTTCTTGTTAATATCAGTGGATTCCATGATTTAGAAGTAAGTGAGGGCATGTAGGTCCTTCTTTCATGAGCTGGGTGCTATTGAAAAGCAATTCACAGACTGGTATCTGCCACAAATATAAGCAAATAGACTAGTCCTGACCATATTAAAAATTCATAGATGTCGATAAGACTACCTCATTTATTCCATATCAATATCTGAACTAACACTCTTCTGAATCCTAATTCCAGGCACCATTCTGAAGCATGTCTCCCGGCTTGCCATATTCTTACATCTTTTTTTTACAAGGGTGTTTCTAATATCTTGTATGCTAATTAATCAAATCCTAAATCGTCGATATTGATTAGAGATAAAGCTAGCAAACCCCATGTGAGCTTCTATTCCTAAAGTGAGCATCTTGATTAAGATACTGAAAATGTTAACTAGCTATTTTCAGGTTGTGTACTGGAACTAATTCCTCATTTTTTTAACCTACAAAATGTTATAATTAATAAACATTATTTTTTAGAACAGTTTAGGTTTCAGAAAAATTGAGTAGAAAGTACAGAGGTTTTTAATATATGGTCTCACCCCTCTCATCCTACCAAGACGAGTTTCCCTTGTTATTAACACCTTTCATTAGTGTGGCACATTTGTCACAATGGATGAGCCAATATTGTTACATTATTATTAATTGAAGCCCCTAGTTTACATTAGGGTTCACTCTTTGTACCATACATTTCATGTATTCATTATTACAGTATCATTCAAAATATACTAGAACTCATTTATGCATGCATATATAATCACATGGTCTATGCCAAAGTTATTTTAAAATCTCTATTGTTAAAAGTATTACTATGTCCCCTTTTTAACTTCATTGACTCCTTCTAGCCTGCCCCTGACCCTCACCCCAAGCTTTCACCACCCTATTGTCTATGTCCATGAGTTATGCATACACACATACAAAATCTTTGATCTCTTCCTATTCCCCCACTCTCTCTCATCATCCCTCTGAGATTTAGACTGCCTGTTCCATGCTCCTATGTCAAAAAATGCTTAAAAAAAGATTTTGGTAAATTCATATTTTTGTTGTTGCTGCTTGTGTTATTAGTGTTATATCTAAGAAACAGTTCACTAATTCCATGCCATGAAGATTTACCTGTATTGGTGATGATGCTAGTATTAATCTGTGCCAGAAAACATGCTACATTCTTTATATATGATCTCATTTGATCCTCACAACTATCTGTGAATTGTGACAATTGTTGATAATTTCCAACCAAGGAACCTAAAACATAAGGAGCTTTATGTAAATTTTTCAAAAGAGTGTAGCTAATAAGTGTCAGAGCCATGATTAAAAAATCTGAGCAGTCAGATTTCAGGGCCTATGGCTGTACACACTACTGTCTTTTCTCTTTGCTGTACTCTTGAGTTTCTTGGACAAGTGAATTTTTTTTCTAATTAAATGTTTGTTAAGCTATCACAAGGAGATAGATATTTTATAGCAGCTACCTTACTAGAAAAAATAAGAAGTAGATGACTAAATATTTCTATGAATAGAAGAGATTATCCCTGACTTAATCCTACCTCCTCACAGAATAGCTTTTCTAGTGTTGAGCCAAACAGAATGTTTCTTTATTATGTAGGCCAAGGTCAATTTATAAATTAGTCATCTGTCACAACCAGAGTATTTCAGAAATCTTTAACACTGTGATAAAGTGTGGACATGAGAGAAGCATTTTTTTTTTTCCAGTGAATAAACTCGGTTCAATTATTCTCTTACTTTATGCCCATAAAGGCAGCTTTCATGTCCACTGGATAAGTCAAGACTCTTTTTGCTTAAAAGAAAAGCCAAATGCCAACTCTAATTGGCTTACAAAAAAAATAGGAAATTTATTGTCCCATATAAATAAAAAGTTTCATGGTGAGGAGCTTCAGGTACACGTGGTTGTAGGGTTGCTGTCTTTGCTAGTAGGTCTCTGTCCTTCTCTGTGCTTGTTTTCCTCTGTATGGCTTACTTTTCCCAACAGATCCAGAAGAGTCCAAAGATTATTGTTGGTTTGAGTGGGCTTGGAGCTATTCCTGATCCATTCAGTGAAACAAGGGGCCAGCTCTGTGTCCCCTCCATTTCTGTAGTAATGGGTGAGGTCAGTTTCACTTAAAAAAGCTAGACTGACAGTGAGGTGGGATGGTCTGCCAATGGAGAATTAGATTAGTAATGCCATTGAAGGATGCTTCACAGGGAAGGTAAAACATTACTTGCTTGACTGAGTCATCTCTTATGTGGGGTAAAGAACTCAGTTTTTTAAATGTTCTTGAAATGAAAAGATTCAAAGTCCTCTTCTCTGAGTAACTTCAAAGTTTGTATGTCCTCTCTAATGGAATGTGTGATGAGAATAATGATAGAATTATATGAGATGGTGAAAAAGAAATACCCAATCCAGTCTTAGAAGGTTAAGAAAGGTGTGATAGAAGACAGATGTCTAAATAGAGACTAGAAGGATAAACAAGATTAAGAAATAAGGAGGTTAGGGGTGGGGAATAATTAACAATCTACTGGGAGAAAAAACTATGTGATTAGGGGAGTTGTGTCTTGCACTCATGGCTGAGGGGTCAAGTGATAAGACATGAGGCCAGAGAGATGAGCAAGGAATTTGGATTTTATCTGAAGCTTAGAGAGAGTTTTTAGAGTGTTTCATTCGGAGTGCTGACAAGATGTGTCAGAGAAAGTGTTGTCCTAATCTAATAGGAAAATTGCTCTGAGAGGCTTAATCACTAATTGAAGATATCAGACAATTAGTCATACCCATCCCTTGGCCTCTGGCCTTCTGACTTCTGGCCCAAGGCATTGGCAGCTTCTTCTGTTTTTTTCTTTGTTTTGTGTTTTTAATTTACATCTTCTAATCAGTAAAGGCTGCTGGTAATTCCCTCCGTTGCAATCATGTTGTGTTTGTCATTAACCCCTAGTATAATGAGACATAAAGCTGAGAATTTAAAACTCCAGAGTCTAATTTCCTAGTAGAAATCATTGCAGAACTATTGGAACCATTGATAATCTGCTGGTTAAGTCTGCTGTGCTCTTCCCCGACTGTGCCGTGATAACTGTTGTCTTATCTCCTAAAATTAGGACACTGAATGACTCAAGCCCAAGGACTTGGGTTCAATGAGGGGGGAAAGGTTAGATGTGACCTAGAGGAGTGAAAAAGTCATGGTCCTGGGAAAGGCAATCCAGCTCCTTGAGTTTGGAGACTTCAGAGATCTTTCCTGTTGGAGCACTAGGGATAAGCACATGAGAAGAGGGGAGTATTGACTCTCTTCTCAGTACTGCTGTAGAGCAGGGGCTAGTAAACTGCACCCCATATGGATCCAATGCAACTCACCGCCTGCCTTTGTAAAGAAAGTTTTATCAGAACACAGCAATTCTCATACATGTACAGGTTGCCTGTGGCTGCTTTTTATGATACAATGGCAAAGTTTTGAGTAGTTACAACAGAGAGAATATGGCCTGCAAAGCTTAACGTACTTACAGAAAAAGTTTGCCCACCTGTGCTATTCAGGGAGAGTTCCTGAGAATGGATTGTAGAGTAGATTGTGCTTTGCAATCTGAAAAGTACTCTTAAGGATGGAGTCTGTTGGAAGTTCACACAGGTGGGTCTAGAGCTTTAGTTACCACAGAGCTGAGGGGCTTTCTGAGCTCTATTAGGCTTTACTTCAGATAAGATGTTGGAAGAAGTGTTTTTCCAGGTCATTAAACCCCAAGGGGGCTTCTCCTTGAGACTCCTGACTAGGAGTTGAGTGAAAGAGAAAGAGCACTTCTTCCTCCAGGGATGGGTGAATTTCCACTCCTGAGGGGCATTTGCTTTATGGCATGGGAGCAAGGAACAGAGCTTTCTCTTCCAGCTGTGAGGCATCTGGCTTGGAGCCCTCCTCTCCTCTTTGCCGCAGTCGTCTTAATGTCCCTGCTGTGTGTTCCAAACTGAATTGGCATCTATATTCCCCTCTGCAGTGCCCTTGCAGGCTTTGCCAGCCCCACCCCAGCCCAACCGGCCTTCCTGCTGCTGACACAGTGGGCTTGCCCTCTGGGTGCCTTTCTACCCCTGGGGGAATGGCAGAGTTTGAGTTCTGAGGAGGAGAGCTCTCAGAGCTGCTTACTCTCCATTTCATTAATTCACTTCTGGTGGTACCTGTTCTCAGCGTGTAGAGAGAGAAGCCTGAATGAAATGCCTCTTAAATCATTGAAAGGTCTTGGCCCGGTCCAGAATATTTGATCGACTGACCCTGCTGTGGTGCTTTGAATATCCTAATTTAGATTAAGAAACTAACTTATTAAAATGATAATGCTTCCCTATGCAATACTCAGCCAGCCACTAGCTGCCACTTTAGCTAACCATGAATGACTTGAATGGAGTAACTGAAGGAGAAATCAGAATCGCCAAGTAAATGGGATGAGTCAGTTTTGAAAGGGAGAGGAATCTGGGGAATGCCGGGACCAGACAGGCCCAACTGACACATGCAGAAGGAAGTACATAGATGCTATGTACAAGGGAGAGAAGGTATAAATTGGAGGAAACACCTTTCCTCTAATTTATATTTTCATAAGTATAAAAAATATATACAAGGGCTTGCCTTATTCTGTGTATCACAAAATATTCTCTGTGCTGTGAAAAAGGTTGGCAAGTACTACATCAGGGAAACTAAAACGTGGAATTTAGTGAGTTAGGACAGTGATGAGGGATGAGACCATATAATCATGGAGATTTGGGTCTTACTCCTAAAAGCAATTGTTCTGCCACTAACTGCCTGATTCCCATACTCCTGTTAGACCTCAGTTTCTATTTCCAGAATTTGACCATATAATCATTTTGCTTTTCACTCTAATGAGTGAAAGGTATTCTGACATAGGCATGATGGCGAAGTAGAGTTGAAAGAGGCAACTGTTGACAAATGAGACACCGAGGGACAGAGAGGGCTCAGACTTCCTTGGGTACTGCAGAGAGTAATTAGCAGGATTTGGACTAACATCTGGTCTGGTGACTCCTACATCTGGGCTGTTTTCAGTTTGAGGAGTAAAACCAACACATCAGGTCCTCTTTCTACATGGATGGAGAATGTTTGGTCATTTCTTCCTTAGTTGCCATCATGTCATAAGTCCATTATTTTCCAAATTGGAAGTGGCCTCACAGCTCCTCATCCAGTCTGCTTGCTTAATTTACAGAAAAACATAAACGTAGATGTGACACAACTTGCTTAAAATTAAGTCAGTGCCTTATTTGGTCAGTAAACTCGGCATTTATTTTCAATTCTATAAGACTTCTTTTTTATTATACCATGCAGAGACTTAATTGAATAAGCCAGTATCTCATGATTGAGATGTGTAAAATGAATTAAATTCACCTGTAAACATTTTTAAATCATTCACTTGGCTTGGGTTGCTTTCACTCATATTTCCTTCCTCCCTCCCTCCCTCCCTCCCTCCCTCCCTCCCTCCCTCCCTTCCTTCCTTCCTTCCTTCCTTTTAATTGTCTAAAGTTTTACATATGTCTCCTTTTCCCCCCCAAATAACCCCCCTGTCCCTAGTCATTCCCACTCTGGGCAAGCCCTCCCTGCCCCAGTGTCTGTGTCCATTGGTTATGCTAATATGCATGCATACAAGTCCTTTGGTTGCTCTCTACCCCCTTCCCCCAATACAAACGCACTCTCCTGCCATTTGACTCTGGATCTATTTTTGTTCATCAGTTTATGTTGATCATTATATCCCACATATGAGTGAGATCATGTGATATTTACCTTTCTCCAATTAGATTATTTCGCTTAGCAGAATCACTCTCTAGTTCCATCCATGCTGTTGCAAATGGTAAAACTTCCTTCTTTTTTATGGCAGCATAGTATTCCATTGTGTAGATGTACCACAGTTGTTTAATCCACTCATCTGTTGATGGGCACTTAGGTTGTTTCCAAATCTTAGCTATTGTAAGCTGTGCTGCTATGAACACAGGGATGCATATATCCTTTCCAATTGGTATTTCTGATTTCTTAGGATATATTCATAGGAGTGGGATTACTGGGTCAAATGGGAGTTCCATTTTTAGTTTTTTGAGGAAACTCCATACTGTTATCCACAGTGGCCGCAACAGTCTGCATTCCCACCAGCAGTGCAGGAGGTTTCCTCTTTTCTGCACATCCTCGCCAACACTTCTCATTTGTTGATTTGTCGATGATAGCCCTTCTGACAGGTGTGAGATGGTATTTCATTGTTTTGATTTGCATCTCTCAGATGATTAGTGACTTTGACCATGTTTAATATGTCTCTTGGCCTTCTGTATGTCCTCTTTCAAAAAAGTGTCTATTTTCAACACCGCTCCTAAATTTATTCATTATTTTTTCATACATTTATTCCTGTATTAATGCATTATATCGATTGAGCCTTATGTGTTCTGATCAATGTAATAAAATAGTCAACATTCAATCTGTATTCAAACGATTCTAATTTAAAAACGTATGTAAGATATATGTATATGGGATATTAATAAAGAATCTATATTTTGCATAAAGTATGAGGGAAGTAATTCAAGGAATGTTAGAAGGCACTCCAAAGCTATACGAGTCAAGTAGATAAAGTGAGGTCAGTGTGAGCGAGAAGTTAAGAGTCCTGTGGAGGAGGTGACTCTTGTTTGGCTAGATATTGAGCAGATGGTGAAGGGCATTTGATGGCAAGATATATTAATACATATAAGCCTAGCATTTGTGAGAAACAATGACTTTTCTCTCCCCATCTTTCCTTTAAAAAGAATTTTCTTTTCTCTATATATATTTCTGCTTTGCCACACTTTAATCTTTCCAAACAATGACAATTATTTGACAGAAAGTTGTCAATAAATACACTACACAAATAGATAAAACCTCCCTAAAGAATTAACACCATTGAGGCATGCAGTGTTTGATAAAAATGAATTTTTCAGACTACTGAAGCTTACCCTTTAAAAGTCAAAACTGGTTATTTTTTGTGTGTGTTTCCCTTTAAATGATTTTACCCATTTTGGATATAAATCCTAGTATAATACATTTAGTCGCCCCTAACTTTTTACAGAGAATTTATCACACAATTTTCAAACTTCTCCTAGTGACTACGATTATTGGAAGAAATATGTGTTCTTGTTCTCTGCACAGTTGAATAGCTGTTTGTCCTCAGACTAAATTTCCCTCAACGGCAATACAGATTAATTTCTCCCATCTTTTTCCTTTCCCTGTCTCCTTTATCACTGTGTCTTATTATAGATTCCTATGTTTTGGTTATCTATTTCTAACCATCGACTTTCTCTCCTAAACTATTACTCCTGTGCACTCTTACCTGTAAAAATAAACGGGGGCTGGATTGGAGAAAGGGGGTGCAGGCTATGAGTCATGAGCTGTTTCTTATTAACAGCTTTGCCAACAAATGGACTGTATGATCTTGAGACAGTTGCTTTCTTCCTCGATTTCCAGGTTTCTCAGGAGGAAAGTTGCCGGGAGGTGATGATGTTTGGTTTCAAACTCTTCAGGGACTGCCTTACATGGGGACTAAGAGACACAAGGAAGGGGCTCCTGGCCATTGATGTTCCCTCCCCACATACTTTAACCAGTCTTTCCTAGCTTATCGCTGGTGTCTGAGTATTCAAAGAAAGTGTTTCATAACTTGTAAGTTGCGAGTGCCATTGAATGACAGTGGTACCACGAGATACGAGTGCTCTAACATACGGGATTTTTGAGATACGAGCCGTCGAGCGAGCGATTTTTGCTTTGAAATACGAGCAACATTTGAGATAGGAGTAATCGCGAGGATCGGCCGGCTGCACAAGACCCACCAGTTTACTGCGACTCGAGTGTCTCATAGTTTCCCACGCCTCAAGGTTACAGAATGAATTAAACTCGTATCTCAAGGTACCACTGTAGAATGGTAATGACTGATTTATTCATATATTAAATGTTCGCCAATCTACCTTAGGGGTGTGTGTGTGTGTGTGTGTGTGTGTATGTGCATATATATACATATATGCCTATATATATGCTACTATCTTCACTTTATATTTGAGACAACTAAGCCACGGGGAGTTTAAGAAACATTCCTAAAAACACACAGTCAATAAGTGATAAAAAATATAATTCTATCTCCATGATACAACAAGACTCAAGAGCTGGGGAAAGTTTCACATTGTCTTCTAGTATAACCCCTTTTACTTCCACGAGACTACTATGCCAGATGTCATATAATGTATCTGTAACCTCAGAGCTAAGTGCTTCCCTCTGAAGAAATTATGTTGACTTTAGTGGTGCTCACGCATGCTTCCCTTTGACTTTTTCTTCTCTTTTTCTCTGCTTTAAGACCAGGCTCTGAACATAACTCCATCCACAGAAAATTAAAACTAGCAGTTCATTTATGATGTGAAACATTTATGGATGTATCAATCAACGATATGGAACAGCATGGACAGAGGAAGAATATGGGCTTGAGGGAGGAGAACTACCTAATATATACCTAAAACAACATGAATACTACTTTTGGGGGAAAATATATATATATATTTTAATCTTTAGACACTAGATGCTCTCTGTAATTGGTAAATCTCCCCCTTCCCCACCCCCCCACCCCCAGTGAACTTTGATATCTGTTCTCTTTTGTAACTCCCCTTTGCCAATGTGGGGGAGAAAGCTGCCTCCTCCATCGGCAGGCGGGAAGGAATTCAATAATGAACTGAAACCAGAGAATGGCGAGCACACACCTGTGCGTGCGCGTGCAGGCATGCCTTTGTCTCCAAATAGCAGATAATTACCAGTTCCCTGCACCTCTTATTCTTTCTATCCAGAGCTGTCAAACTTCTCACCTACCTTTAGAAAACGCAACAATGGCTAATGTTCTTGCCTTTTCAATGAAAGAGCTCCAATTTAGGAGAGCAGCCAGGAAACACTCGGATGCTTTGTCCCCAGTCACTTGGCTTTCAGCCTAAAGCTTCATTTCTTTCTTCCTTGTCATCAGATAGTGAGAGGGCATAGCTTGACCTTCCGCACTTTAATAGAGCATGTTACTACTCTTGGTTTTCTGAACTCGGATTTCCACAACCAAGCCCGACTGTGGTCTCCATGCTGCAGTTCCCTGCCTTCTCAGAAGGAAAGTGTACCCTTGGGTGAGCCCACCTCTTTCTCCTCTGCTTTTCTGTTTTCAGAGATTCATGGCCTGGAATTTCTGAGTGACTATTACAATTCACTGAGGCGTCTTCCTTCCATAAAGCACCATTTTCTTTAAAAGTGCATGAAGGCTGAAAGCAAAATATAGAATGATCACACTAAATACTGTATCCTACTGGAGTCTCCTAGGCAGAGTTAACAAATTTAGGAAGCACTATGCTATAATAATCACAGGATTTGGACTCATATAAACTTGTTTCAAATCTACTAGTTTTATGTTCTTGAGAGAGTGTTAATCTTTTCGGTTGAACTAACATGGTCTTACAGCATTAGGTAAGTTTTAGGTATATGACATTATACGATAATTTGACCTCTGTATGTACTACATGGTGCTCACTCCCAGAAATTGAGTTTCCACCCTTCACCGTACAGTTAACCTCCTCCAACCCTACTTATAATGGAACTACCATATGCCTCAACTTTGCACTTCTCATTCTTTTCTTAAATAACAGCTTAATTGAGATATGATTCCTGTACCACAAGTTTACCTTTTAAAAGTGTACCACTCTGTAGCTTTTACAATACTCATATGTGCAACCATCACCACTATCTATGTTCAGACTATTTTCATCATCTCAGAAAAGTCACCCTTACTTATTAGTGGTCACTCCTCATTCTGACTCCTCTACCTCTCCTACTAATTTGTGACTTATCTATTCTGGATATTTCATGTAAGTGGAATCATAAATCATATGGCCTTTTGTGTGTGGATTCTTTCACTAGTTTTTCAAGGTTCATCTATTTTGTAGTATATGTTACTGTATCATTCCATCATACAACACAATAATAGATTGTATGGATACCACATTTTGTTTATTCATCAGCTGACAGACAATTGGATTGGTTTCACTTTTTGGTAGTGATACCTCTAGTTTAATTTCTGATTTTAGTAAACTAAGTTTTCTCTCTATTTTCCCCCTGCCCACTTGGTCAGTTTAGCTAAAGGTTGATCAATTTTGTTGATTTAAAAAAAAACTTGGTTTTCTTATTTCTAATTTTCTCTATTGTTTTTATGTTTCATTTATTTTTCTCCTTGGTTTTTTGGTGTGTTTGTTTGTTTGTTTGTTTTGTTTTGTTTTTTATCCTCACCTGAAGATATTTTCCCATTTAATTTCTAGGGAGAGTAAAAGAAAGAGGGACAGAGAGAAACATCAACATGAGAGAAACACATAGACTTGTTGCAGGGGAGGAGCCTGCAACCAAGGTTCATGTCCTTGATCGAAATCAAATTTGGGACCCTTTGATCAGCAGGCCCAACCACTGAGCCAAAACCCGATAGGGCACTCCTCAACTTTTAATATTTCATCTCTCTGTTTGCTTTGGATTTAATTTCATTTTAATTTTACTTAAGGTGAAGGATTGGGATATTAATTTGACTTCTTCTTTGTTGTTATAGGCATTTACAGCTATAAATTTCCCTCCAAGCACTGTGTTAGCTACATTGCATGAAACGTGGTAAGTTATGTTTTCATTTTGATTCACCTCAAAATGTTTTCTTATTCTGTGGTTTTTCATGGACATGTTTGTTATCTAGAAGTTTGTTATTTAATTCTCATGCATTTTTGAATTTACCAAAAGTCTTTCTGTATTAATTTGTAATTTTAATTCATTTTAGTCAAAGGACATATATGTACTATAAGTATAATTTGAATCTCTTAATGTTTATTGAAATTTGCTTTATGGACTGACATGATTAACTTGGAGAATATTGTATGTGCTCTTTAGGAGAATGTTGCTATTTTGCTGTTGTTGGGAATCCTGTTCTATAAATTTCTGTTAGGCCTATTGATTTAAAAGGTCATGTTATAATGGTTCGTCATCCTCCTACATTGTCATTTTATCATTTTAAAATATCTATTTTTTTGTATCTAAAAACAATTTTGTTTAAAGTATGCTACTTTTAATATTAGTATAGCTATTCTGATCTCTTGAGTTCTGCTTGAATGTTGCATGTTATATGTTTGTTTAATCGTTGGCTTTTAACTCATGTCTTTGAGTTTAAAGTGTCTCTTGATGACAACATAAAGGTAGGTAACATTTTTCTTTAAATTTATTTTGCCAATTTCTATGTTTCAATTGAAGTGTTTAGTCAATTTAAATTTAATGTAATTGTTGTGATTAATATAAATGTTGCCTTTTTGCTGTGTTCTATAAATACCTATCTTTCCTTCTAGAATTTCTCCATTACTGCTTTCTACTGTTAAATATTTATTTTGTGATATACTATTTTAATTTTTTATTGCTTTTGTTTTTACTGTATATATATATTTAGTTGTGTGTTTTTTTCTTAGTGGCTGTTCTGGTACAGTTAACATATTACCATCAACCTTGTTTGAATTAATACAAATTAATTTTTATTGTACTAGAAAACTTTCCTCCAAATCCACCTCCTTCCTCTGTGCTCAACAGCACCTCTATCTGCTTTTATATCTTTTTTAAAATTATGTTTTTATTGAGTTGAGAGTGAAAGAGAGAGAAAGGGAGAAGGAAAGAGAGTTGGAAACATTGATGAGTGAGAATCATCAATGTTTCTTTTGGGGATTGAGCCTGAAACCCAGGCTTGCAACCTGATCAGGACTCAAACTTGGTGCCTGAGGTGATGCACAATCTACTGAACCATGCTGGCTGGGGCTGCTTAACTTGTGTTTCTTTTTCCTGGACTCGGTGATTCCTGAAGAAAAATTCAATGACTGGTCAAAATGAGATACACTTAAATCTTAGTAATGGGGTAAATGAGCAGAGTAGAAGTTAAGTGAACACCAATACATAGTGCGTGAGATACAAATCAGAACTACCGAAGGCTTTGCTTAGAGCTGATCTGTGCAAGATAAAATTGATGTGTCTGTTCCTCAGAAAAAGAGCCTGTCTCTACTGATAGCACAAATCATGAGAACTTCTCTTCAGTAAGCAAAAAAGCTAGAGAAAATGTAAAACTACAAATTGGCCCTGGAAGTAAGGTGTTTTTGTGTGTGTGTTTTTTTTAAGATTTAATGGGAAAGTATAGTAAGCAAAGCTCCTTTGTAATCATAGTATTCATTTATTTAAAAAGGACATGGCTATCACCAAAGCAATCCTTCCTGCATTACCAAGAATTTGACCCCTGGGTATAACTTGAGTGACTTGATGGCAGCTGTCCAGTTAATCCATTCATCATGGGAGATTGTATTTGCTAGATTTGACTGCTCTCCACTTCTCAGGTGATATGTGGATGAAACATATTGCCCAATTTGTATATGGATCAATCAACAAAAGCTTTTTGAGCATTATACTTTTTTTTTCCTGGGAAACAGAGTTATTGGGCAAAGCCCTTCATGAATGGAAACACACACACACACACACACACACACACACACACACACACTTCATAATTGACAAATGAAAGATAAGGGTGCTAATTTTCTGACTAAATCTAGAGAAAGAGTTGACTTTTGCAGTTATTTGAACAAATTCAGAAGATCAAGTAGGAATTTCATGCATAAAATTTACGGGTTGTCTCTAAGATATAAAGGCAGGATATGGGTCACCCTGCCTCCCTTGAAAAAGGACAGCTGGCACTTATTCAAGGACATTTTGTGTCCCAAGCGTGTGAGCTCATCATGTAATTTTTCAGGAGGAGTGGAGAATCTGGGACTTTATGAAAGATACTTTACATTTCAAGGATGGGCATCTAATCATTTTGTAATCACAACAGGAAGCAAAACAAACCAACAAACAAACAAATAAAACCCCAAACATTTAAGAGTGTGATCTATTGTTTGCATGTGTATAGAGGCTGTGTCCTCTGAGTTATCCAAAAAGCACAGAAAAGCGTTTGTCCATTTGGATTCTGGGAAAGAAAACAAATAAGAGGGACTGAGATGGAGAGTTTATTGGGGTAGTCCAGGAGGGGGCAGATCATATGAACTTGACCCTGGCTTCTGGAAGTGAGAAGTAGAAGGAGCAGGTAGATGGGGCACAGTGCTGTAAAGGAAGATGCAGGAAAGATTTGATCTTTCTCAGAGAGCCCAGAAATGACTTGTGTGCTGTTTTTTACCCGTGATGAAAGGTACGGCCTATGTTTTGCCCCCGATATACACCCTCCTCAGACCTTTCTCAGAGCTGACTTTGTGTTCTAATTGCTTTGCTATAATTTTATTTCCCAGTTAAGCACTTCCCCCAGGGAAACTTGAGTGCATGTCCAGGTCCAGGTAACATTGTAGTCTTTAAACTTGTCAAATAAGAAATCATTTTATAGCTCTATTTTGATGTGGGTTTTTTTCTCCTACATTTCAAATCAAAGAAGATCAAGGGCTTTCAGCTAAATCACTTACAAGATAAATGAGTCATAGGGAAATGTAGTGTTTTGATGAAGAAAATATTCTCTTTATATTTTATTCTTATGTGAATCTTCTTTGAAGAAATTTTCCCTAATTATTACAAGCTACAATCCTTTCTTCATTAATTTTTTTCCTTTTGTTATTCTGAAAGTTTCCAGGGTATAGTTCTTTTCCAAAAAGGTAACAAATTGTTGTTGGCTTTGATTAAAAGATTGTATGCTAATTAAGATGGTTATTTCAAAAAGTACAAAGCAGAACTTAAATATTCCCACTGCTATGTGTATATTTTAAATGGTGTCTTGTACATATTGTTCCAAAACTTGGATTTTCTCACTGAATTTTCTATAGTTCCATGTCAGTAAAGTAAGCATTCTTTCCATTCATTTTATGTCTTTATCCAGTAATTTCCTCAGGTTACAGAATTAAAACAGCTGTGTTGAAAGATGCAATTTTGAAGGATATTTAACAATTTTTTTCATAATGTCACTTTTTACTTCCAGTAGCATATGGCAGTGTAGGCTTCCACCCTCCCCCTAGCAATCATGCATATTAGCAACCTTTACAATATTCAGATATCTGAGAAGTAGAATGTTGTCTCTTCAGTTTCTATAAAATATGTTGGTTGGTTCTCTTATTTGGGAATTTAGATATTTATAGTTTTGCACTGACATTTAAAGATCTTTGAAAACATTTGTTTTATCTTCTCTATTAAAATATAGTAAATCCTTAAGACATTAGTATTTCAATTTTTAACAGTTACCTCTGTCTTGGGCTCTTATTTTCTTTCCTTTGTAGTTCAGTGCTCTTTCGCTCTAATATCATTTTGTATTCCCCAAATAATTTAAGAAATTATAACACTTTTAAAATAAGTAACTAACATGCTTTTTAAAAAAAATTAAAGCAGCAAACATTTTTTGATCACCTACTCTGTATTAATTGTTTTATTCCTGCTGGGTAAAGCTCTGTGAACCCAGAAATGTATGTTGAACAAATAAATGCAGCCAAGATCTGGAGCTACACTGTAAGGCAGCCACTACCATAGACACATGTAACTACCGGACATTGAATAATAATTAGTCTGAATTGACATGTGCTATAAGTATGAAACATACATTGATTTCATATACTCAGAAAATAATAACTCAAGGATAAATTTTATATTGATTGCCTTTTGAAGTGATAATATTGTAAATATATCGGATTCAATATAATATGCTAATGTGGCTACTAGAAAATTTAAATAACATGTGGCTCACATTATATTTCTATTGGACAGTGCTGCTCTAGAGATTTTTTATAATATAAAAGTTAAGACTATATAAGGCCAGCCTGGCTGTCCTATTGGGTGGTCTTCAGGTCAGAATGTCATATTCTTTTGCAAGAAGGGGAACAAAGCACTCAAATACCATTGTCATACTGGCTGATGTTTCCCTTGTCTGTCATCTGAACAGCCTTGATGAAAAGTACTACCTTCAAACAGAATAGTTTATGGCTCTTTGGAAAGAAGCTTACATTGAAAAGGAAGAGGTGAGTTGGAATAGTTCTGACTTTGAATGACTGCTCATTGTCACCATAAAGCCACGGTCACCATGTGATCTGTTGGTTGGCTGCAGAAACATGGTAAATCACTGTTTTCCAAAAAATTCTGGGTATTGAAAAATCCCAAAGGCAGAGAATTGATGAAAGAAAATTCGGCCTAAGCTATGAGGATGGAGCTTCATCTGGCTCCTCATTCCTTCCCTCTGTGAGATCAGAGGAGAGAATGGCTGTTCACCTTGGTTTCTGATTATCTGCTCTAGAAATAACACTCCTTTAGTGGGAGTATGACCGCCTTCTCATTAAAATGAACAATTCTAGCACTTTGCAGTTGACTCTGTCATTTTGTAGATAATATCAATGATTTAGACTAAGTAATGACATGAATGACCGTGGGCCCTAGAGTGAAATTATTCAGTGATCATTTATCTTAGTTCCCCTACCACCTCCTAAAGTCTTCCATTCTAATTTCTCACAGAATGAGCATAATCAGTTGGTTCTGGACAAAGCCTATTCTGCATAAGTTATTTCAAACTCAAATTTTCTAGCTTATCAAGGTATCTAAGCTTCTTTCATCTACATCTAATATTTGGATTTATTTTATAATTATTATTGTTTTTCTGTATTCATTAGGGGTGGCAGAGAGAAGATACCTTGAGCTCATTAAAATCAAAGTGGGTTCTAATACCCACTCACAATTTATATATGAGAAGGAGATTATCAGATATTTACACATCACACATCCAGTCCTCCCAAATATGTGAAGTGTGTGGCTGTGCACAGACTCTTGCTAAAGAAACACACTTGTTCCACAGATCTTCCCTAGAAATACTGCATTTGGGGAGAAAATCAATATTCTGCTGAAATGAAAGAACCATTGAAAGAGCCACTATATGACACAAGTCATTTCGTGCAGATTCTTCCTTTTCACATTTAGTGAATCTCTTCTTCATTTTCCCATCCCTCTACACATCTACCAAATATGTGTTGACTTTCTGCTATGTGTACTTTTTTTGCTACTCTAGGCAAGATAAATGCTTAATCCAAGGTTCTACTTTCAAGAAACAGAGTTATAGTTCTCACATTAAGAGAATCAAATTTTGAGGGTTGTGTTCTAGTAGACTGATTGGGGTGGGATATTGCACTCTGGTGAAGGCTTTGGCCAATCATGAGGTGGATATGGCGTGAGAGCCCTGATGGAACAATAAGTGAATGTCTGAGATGGGTGGGAAAGTATAAATGATACATAAATACAGGATGGTAAACTTCACTTTCTTTGTAATGTTGCTAACTAATGGCAGTCCCATAAAAGAAGAACTGTAAATTGAGGCCATCCAATACCAATGGATTCATCAAACACTCTGTCTTTGGACTTTAAAAAGGAAGCCATTTATCATGGTTTGTAACTCTGGAGAATTTGTCTTGTGTTAAATAAGAGATACTTTGACAAAGAAAATTAATTTTGTTCTCTCTTTGTTTTGCATTTTCTTTGAAATTTAGAGACATAAGGTTTAGCAGGCCCTGGATTAGGGAAACAAAGTCCCTTCATCTCTCAGTAAATAGCCATTTCCTGTAACAAGTCTGAGTACTTTCCCAGATGTTTGGAATTTGCAAGCCTGGTGATGCTATTTCTAGGATTGTTCATAATGTTTCCTCATTTCCTACTTTCTTTCTCTTCCTTTCTGAATATATTGCTGTTACTTATTAGCCCTATTCTCCATCTCAAAGGAAGCTAACTCCATGGAGGAGAAAATTACCACTGAATGTTAAGACTTAGCTAAATAGTTTTCTTCTGGAAACTCTGTAATTCATGGCTTGGCAAAACTGTAATAAGTACTTGGTTAGGGACAATGAAGAATGAGAAGTAAAATTAAATAAATGTTCATACCTTGAAGTCGCACACTTGTCAGATT
The DNA here is from genome assembly GCA_004026805.1 of Lasiurus borealis. Lineage (NCBI taxonomy): Eukaryota > Metazoa > Chordata > Mammalia > Chiroptera > Vespertilionidae > Lasiurus > Lasiurus borealis. Next base: position 62,510 of record PVJN01001164.1, on the reverse strand, counting down.
TAAACAGCTACAAGTTGGAAGTCATAAAGACTTGGATGTGATTCTTAGTTGAGTAGAGTGACTTTGAGTCAGTAGCTTTCTCTTGTTTGGACTCTTTTGTGATTTTTTTTTTCCATTTGTAAATCAAGAACTTAGTCCCTTTGTTTAGTATTTACAATCTCTTGTATTATTAGATAATAATATATTGATCCCTTAATATGAAGCTGAAGCCACATTAATGACAGAAGTGAATTCTCACATCTATTCTATGAGGTTAGGTACTACTGCTATGCTCATTTTACAGATCAGGAAATTGAGGTTTATGTATTGGTCCAAAGTTTTAGTGCCAGCAAAAGGTAGGTCTGGTACTTGTTGTCTTTGTATATAACCTATTGCTTGATTTCATGCTAAAAATATGCCAAAATTTGACAGATAGTGATATTGAGGTTAAAAAAAGTTGGATATAGTTTTTTAACTATAGGTTCTAAAATATGAACCCAAGATCATGGGGACTATTTGTATAGGCAACAAAAAGGAGTGTGTGAGCCAAGGTCAGATATGTGTTAAGAGTGAACAAGATGAGTCTGGGGAAAATCAAAACATTAGTTTGGCTTGCTCAGAGGGTCTTTGGATAAATGACATTGAATAGAGGATAACACTGGGTTATGGATGGACTCAAATTCCACCCTCAGTAAATATAAATAAACTCATCCATTCTCCAGACATTGACAGAAATTAAACACAGATGTTTCCATGTGCACATAGCCTGATAGAGAATGAGCATCACATTTGGGTTTGAATGTGGCTCTGCTATTTGATAGTTATCTGCCTTGAGTGAATGATTTAACATCTGGGACTTGAGTTTTTCACCTGTGGAATTGAAATAATGATTCATATTACATAGTTTCATGAGAATTCAAAGTTAAGTGTCTGTATAATATATCCAAAGTAATATACTCAATTGAGCAAATAATATGCTCTATATACACTAATACTATCATTGTTTGAATTAAATGAGACAATATATGTAAAATGTCTGATACAATGCCTAGCATTATATAAATGTCAATTTTTGTGCTAATAATTCTGTCATAAGACAGATACTGTGACTTAAGTTGCTAATAAACAGTAGAGGAAAACAAGTATTCATCAAAATGCAATGTAATTATTTTAGAGATATTACAAGGTACACTGTAATTACATATGAAGAGATATCAAAGTTGGCCAAGAGAATATAGATTATCAGAGAAAACATTACAGAGAAAGCCACCCTTTGGAAAATATCTTTAAAAATAAAGTGGAATTATTCTAGATAAAGAAGTAAATGGGGAGTATTTTGACAGAAAGCAAAGGAAGGAAGATCAGAGATCATGGAGCACTAACTGAAAACAAAATAGAAATGAATTGGTGAGACATAATGTGAGAAGTAGTATCAAGAGGTGGACTAGAGAAGTAAGGATGGACCAGACTATAATGGACCACGTAGACATGTGAAGCAATGTAAATTCTCATTCAGAATCAAACCACAGAATAGTGTCATCGGTGAGGTGATTGCGAAAAGAAGACTTTGCAAATTTCAGATTGCCAAAAGAGAGGGAGGTGTTTTTTGCATTAAAATAATCCTCATTGAAGGTGTATGTCCTCTCCTAATGTAGACAGTAAACTCTGTACTATAATAGTGAATTAATGGAAATAATCTTCACCCTAAATTCTGTTCTCTCCCAAATAAAAGATGACAGCCTGTGGCTTGGATCAAAGACAACAGCATTACTTGCGAATAGTATGTCAGATTGGCGATGAAATTATAGCTTGACACACAAAGGTATTGATTCCAACTGTCAGCAAGATACTTTCAAAAGGTCAGATTTGGGAGTCACAGAATGTTCTGCTCTTTGTCAAAACAGAAGTTGATATATATAAAAACTATGGTGAAATGAAATGAACAGGGAGTTTGGAGCTATATCAGTTGGGTGGAGCTCACACATTCTAGATGCCTGCTGGCTGCTTGTCTGCCTAATTTCCATAAATATTTATTGAGCACTTACTGTGCAACATTGGACATATTACTCCACCTCTCTGAAGCTTTTCCCTCACCTTAAAGTGTGGGACAGTCATGACTCTTCCAAAATTTAGGGTAAGAATCAAATGAGATATTGTTTTTAAAAGCACTCAATAGAGTGCCAGCCACATGTTAGGTACCTACTAAGCATATTCCCTATTTCCACTCATTGTTATATAAGCACTTATTGGCTTCTTTCTTGTTTAGACACTGGCTAGGAGCAAATCTAGCAGGTTCTCTTGAAGTTTACATTCACTGAGGGCGACAGAAAATAAACGAGTATATAATAAACAATGCAATTCCTAGTAGTGAATGTCACAGAGATAAAAACAATGATGCAAAGCAGGTGCCTCAAAGGGAGAGCCAGTGTGGAAGGATGATGAGGTGTGTCCCTTGGAGGAAGTGACACTGAGGTTGGAACACAAATAAGAAATGGAGCCTCAAAAAAAAAAAAAAAAGGTAGTGGAATAGATGCATGTGTCCCAAGCCTTGTGCCAGAGCAGGTAGAATGAATAGTTGAGGGTCACATGGGGAGTGTTTGTTGGCAAGATGAAGGATGCTGTACTCCAGGAGAAGGTGGGGGACTGCTGGATGGGTATCCCCTGACATAGGAATAAACTTAACTAAGGTGATAAAAGATCTATACGGGGAAAACTACAGGACCCTGAAAAAAAGAGATAGAGGAAGATGTAAACAGATGGAAGAACATACCATGTTCATAGATTGGGAGAATCAACATCATTAAAATGTCCATACTACCCAAAGCAATCTATAGATTCAATGCACTCCCCATTAAAATAGCAATGACATATTTCACAAACCTAGAAAGAACTCTCCAAAGATTCATCTGGAAAAAAAACACACCAATAGCCACAATAATCCTGAGAAAGAATAAAGTAGGTGAGATCTCAATATCAGATTTCAAGCTGTATTACAAAGCCACTGTTCTCAAAACAGCCTGGTACTGGCACAAGAACAGAGATACAGACCAATGGAATAGAAGAGAGGACCCAGATATCCGCCTAAATCATTATGCTCAATTAATATTTGACAAAGGAGGCATGAACATATAATGGAATCAAGATGGTCTTTTCAGTAAAAGGTGTTGGATAAAAGGTCAACCAGAGGACTTGTATGCATGCATGTAAGCATAACCAATGAACACAAGACACAGGGAGATTGGGGTATGCCTGGGAGGGGGAGGGAATGGGAAGATATGTATACATGTAACACAATAAAAAAATTAAAAAAAAATTGGATAGATACATACAAAAAAAAATGAAACTAGACCAACAACTTACACTATACACAGAAATAAATTCCAAATGGATACAGGACTTAAACATAAGATGGGAAACCATAAAATACTAGAGGAATCCACAGGCAGCAAAATCTCAGACATATGCCGAAGGAACTTTTTCACTGATACTGCTCCTAGGGCAATGGAAGCTAAAGAGAAAATAAACAAATGGGACTACATCAAAATAAAAAAACTTTTGCACAGCAAAAGAAACCAACAAAACAACAAAAAAAGCCTACTGTATAGGAGAACGTATTTGCAAATGTTATCAGTAACAAAGGTTTAATCTCCAACATGTACAGGCAACTTATACAGCTTAATAAAAGGAAGATAAATGAAAAAAAATGGACCTAAATAGACCTAAATAGAATCTATTTGAAAGAAGACAAAAGGAAGACCAAGAGACACATGAAAACATGCTCAAAGTCAATAAATATCCAAGAGATGCAAATCAAAATGACAATGCGACATCATCTCACACCTGTCAGAATGGCTATCATCAATAAATCAACAAATCAAACAAGTGCTGGCGAGGATGTGGAGAAAAAGGAACCCTCGTGCACTGCTCATGGGAATGCAGACTGGTGCAGCCACTGTGGAGAACAGTATGGAGTTTCGTCAAAAAACTAAAAATGCAACTCCCATTTGACCCAGTGATCCCACTCCTAGGAATATATCCTAAGAAACTAGAAACAACAATCAGAAAGGATATATGCACCCCTATGTTCATAACAGCACAATTTACAATAGCTAAGATTTGGAAACAGCCTAGGTGCTTATCAGCAAATGACTGGATCAGAAAACTGGTACATCTACACAATGGAATACTATGCTGCCATAAAAAGAAGGAATTCTTACCATTGGCACCAACCTGGATGGAATTGGAGAGCATTATGCTAAGTGAAATAAGCCAGTCAATGGAAGAAAAAAACGATATTATCTCACTCATTTGTCGATAATAAAGAACATTATAAACTGATGAACAGAAAGATAGATACAGAGGCAGTAAAGCATCAGACAAACTGTCAAATTACAGCAGGAAGGTTAGAGAGAGGTAAGATATATGAGATCAAGCGGAGGACTTGTATGCATGTATATCAGCATAACCAATGGACACAAGACACTGGGGGTTGAGGGCATGTATGGGAGTGTGGTGTGGGTGGCAATGGGAAGATATGTACACATGTAATAAAAGAAATGGAGCCGCAGGTACAAAGATTTAGGAACATGCTTTGCAGTCAAAGGGAAATGCAAGTTGAAGTGCACTAAGGTAAAACACTAGGAGTGTTAGAGAAGTAGAGAGAAGGCCAGGTTTCTGGAGCCTAACACTTGAGGGGAAGGTAACGCATGGCCAGGTTGGCATGGCAGTCATCGGCCTACTGCAAATTAGCGTCTGCCAGCAGAGCAAGATGCAGCTGTCAGATGATGCACAGTTAGAAGACCAGCGTCCTCCAGAGCAGTGCTCATCCTGCACGTGGCTTCCTCCCACATTTCTGAGCCAAGTGAGCATTTCAAAGCTGCGTGGACATCTGGACTGGAGAGATAATACTGCTGTTTCCTTCAACCCTGCAGTTCTCAAAAGCACAAGCTCAGCTCTTCAATCTTTCTTTAATCTCTCAGTTTGTGGCATATGTCACTTTTGAAGATATGCATTTGACAACAGAATCATAGAGCTTACAAGCTAATGGTAGGGATAGAAAAGTGCATATAATAGAGCTAGTATGGCTGAGTTTTAAAAGTCTGTGAGGGCAGGAGACAAACAAAATCTAAATGTGTGGTCTCAGAAGGCTTCATGGAAGAAGTCTCCATCAAATGTGGGAGGTGTGGTATTCTTTTTTGTTTTGTTTTGCATTTGTTTATTGTTTACACTTTTAGCAATCTAAATATATCCAGATTCCTGTGAACTAATGTCCTGTCTTCTTCCTTTTCTTTGGAATTGTCTATAAGGTTAGAGGATATTTAAAAAATATATTTTTTTATTGTTGACAGTATTATAGATGTCCCCACCCCCCTGCACCCCACTTTGCCTCCCTCTTCAGTTCAGGATCAGATTATGGCCTCATCTAACATTTGATTATTCTGGTTTATATTTCCTCTTAAAACCTCCCATGTGGTGGCATGATTTTATTTGCATTAGAACATGTAAATTCCAAATACTTTCAATAGTTAAACATTGTCTAAGATTTGTAGCTATATTAGAACCCAGAAACTTTTAGCCTCTTTTTAGTTGTCACCCCCAAATTACATGATTACTCTCATTAAAGGCAAAGGCATATAGGGAAGATGCTTTCTTATTTGCAAAGCACAATGAACAGCTTCCATTTTTTTTTCTCCTTCACACATGTGTTGTATTTATTACACATTTAATAAATGTAAAGTTTGGAACCAAGGAATCAGACTTGGAACATATATTATTGAGTGGCAAAATTTGGTGGGGTGGAATAGGGAGGTAGAGCAAAGGGTACAGAATGGGAAAGATCAGCATGATCTTTGTTCACTTGCTTAAGTGGTTTCTGAGAATAGGAACTATTAGGCCATTTTCTGGATAGAGAGAACACTTCCCAGAAAGCAAATCTGAACTAGGTCTCAGAGACCCAAACAAAGGTCTATTCTTCATTCAGTTGTAGTCTGAGTGGTCACAATGATTTGTGCTAGCGAAAGAAGCCAGGGGTAATTACATAGCCAGAGATACATGGGTTTCTCTGGCAGTCATTGCCATAATTCTTAGCCCTCAATATTACTGATACATGCAATTCATTACCTTCCAACTATTTACTTGGAAAACAAATAGATTCCAGGTATCTGAGCAACTTTTTCAGAGACTCGTGGGTAGGTACCTTCATCCTACTTGCTAGTCTTTAGCACACTCGGATGGAGAGACATGGGGGAATTAATCTTCTGAGATACATCAGTAACAATATTTTCTTGGTGTAACTTCTTATTTTGTCTGATGATAACCGTAAAAATTGATTGCACAAAATTAGGGAAATTGAGCATAAATAATAGAATGCAAATGAGCTATAACTTTAGAGCTCAGGAAAAAATGTACTTTATTACCTGTGTCTTCCTTCTGTTGCATGCCTGTTTGTGCTAAGGGCACCTTGCTTGGTGTAAACTTCTTCATAATGTCAGATGCTTAAAATGCCCCAATATGAGAATAAGCCACACTGCTTTCTGATGGTGGGGTAGGTTCAATGTTCCTTGCTGTGGTTTCTCTTTCTGTTCCTATTGGGTCGCTGTGATAGAAGCAGTATATCAGAGAGAGCAGAATATTAGATTTTGGAGCCAGAATATCTACGTTTGAGCCCTGACTCATGATAGTTGTGTGACCTTGGTCATCACTTAATATCTTAGCGCATTTGTTTCCTCATCTATAAAGTGGAGATAATAGTAGTACTATAAAGTAGTTAGGTTCTTTGTTGAGCGAATTAATACGTAGAGACTAGAAGAATCCCCGATGCATACAGAGTGTTCAATAATGCAAATTATTACCATGAGGGACATAAACTCTAATGCCTACAGGATCTAAGCAGAGAATATAAATGAGTCAAGTATAAAAAATGAAGCTCTTTTGGTTCGTCTTTCATTTTTCACATTGTATTAAAAACAAGAAGATAAAGAACACTTTTCAACTAGGAAGGGAAAAAAGCCCATTGCAAGCACAATAAATATAAGTGACCTTGACTTATTTGAGAACAATAGAGAGTAACGAGGACCATGGAAGGAAGACCTGAAAGATTGTGCTCAGATCCAGACAATTGCTGCCAAAAGAAGCTAAAAAAACAAAAACAAAACAAAACTAGATTAGTAGGTGAATTTTCCCAGTACTTAAGTTTTGCCATCTAATGCAATTAAAAAAAAATCCTGTGTGACTTAAGTAATATATATCTTCAGGCTGCATTTGGTCCATAAGTTGCCAGTTTGAGACTCCTGAATTTCTGCTAAGTAGTGGTTTATAAATTCTAGCCCGAGGGACTTACTTTGTCTTCCTGTGACACCTGGCTTTAATCTCTCAAGTGTATTCATCTCTAGAACTCTCTGGGGTTGAAAGGACCAAAAGATGTACCTCTCACCCCTATGGTACCCATTGCGAAGACTGGTATATAGATCATCCGGAGGCGCAGTAAGGAAAGGCCAGTCAGGGAAGGTAACACCCACTCCTTGTTCCTGTCCCTTGTCCACAGGATAACTGCTTTGCTTTAGTGGGAAATTCCAGCCTCTGTCTAAATTGCTGTCTGCTGACTGATAATGGAGACCCTCCAAGTCTTCCATCTGACTTTTGAAATGTCCTCTTACTAACTCATTCTGTTTAATTGCTCCCTCCTGTGCAAATACTGTTCCTACTGCTCATTAGAGTCAAGAGATAACAGATCTTAAGGTTTTTCCTAACTCTCACTCACTGATGATAAATGCTGGGTGCTTTGGGGGCTCCTTTCTGAACTACCCTAAGGCAGCACTTAATTATCCAGACCTAAGGAAAGGAGTCAAGCTCTCAGAGAATAGCTTTTTAATATGGGAAGATGAGGGAGGGAAGCCAACTCTAGCTGACCTCTTGGGGGCTGTCCTTTCACCGTGATAAAGGGCAGTGTGAAAGGAGAAAGGCTGCAGGGAACCAGAGCACAACATTTAGCACCAGCCAAAGGGTGCCTTGAAGCAGTCAGCTTGCTTCTGTATTAACTATCCACAGTAGCCGGTCAAATAGACTGAAACAGGGAAATTCTGACAATGCTGTTGCTCTGAATCACAGGCTCTCCAGTTGCCACAGACTTCCACTTGGGATTTGTAGAAATAGAGATTATGTAGTCATGTCTTCACCCACCCCCTATTTTATGTTGTAATACTAGCCTGTATGTGCTCTCTATTTCTTTCATTTGCCCTATAGTTTTTGTTTGTTTGTTTGCTTGTTTGTTTGTTTTCTTTCCATGTTGCCTTTTCTATCTGTAATACCCATCTCTCATTTCAACCTGCACAGATCCTGGGCTCATTTCAAATGTTGTCTCTTTCAAGAAGTCTCTCTGGATTTTCCCAATGCATTGGGATCTCCAAGCTTCTAGGGAGCAAAGGAAATTCTTATTCTCCATATTTCAATCTTCCATCCTCTCTCCTATCCTCAGGAAAATACATAAATCTGGCCAAATTCTAGGAGACTTATTGGACAACTCTTGCTGAGGGTGGAATCACTTTATTTACAAATGTATGTGTCTAGATGTGCTTGTTTCTCTACAGCAGTGGTTCTCAACCTTCCTAATGGCACGTCCTTTTAATGCAGTTCCTCATGTTGTGGTGACCCCCAACCATAAAATTATTTTCATTGCTACAGTTACGAAGTAGCAACGAAAATAATTTTATGGTTGGGGGTCACCACAACATGAGGAACTTCATTAAAGGGACGTGGCATTAGGAAGGTTGAGAACCACTGCTCTACAGTCTTATTCTTACAGAAAGAGGAGTGGATGGAATTAGATCTGCTCTCCTGGAAAAAAAAAACAAAAAACAAAACAACAAAACTGGCTTTTCAGGAATCCTTTCTCGTTTGTCTTGAGCCATTCCTCGCATGAGTTGAGATTGTGTATCTGAGGCAGTTAGGTCTACAGGGTATAATTTGGGAGCAGTGGTAGGTCCTTAGGCTTCCATCTCAGTGCATGTGTTCCAGCCCCATTTAGCAGAACCTCCTCGCCTCGTGGATAGGTTCCAAAACCACTCAACAGAGTGTTTGTTAATGTCCCTGTATCTCTCTCCTCCTCAGGGGCTCTGTGCAAGTGGCAATTTGTGCTCCATATTTTTTTAATACCAACAAAGCCTTCACCGTGTTGTAAACACCACCCACCTCTGAGGGGGCAGAAAATTGACCTGGTGATGAGAGAATTATTTGAAGTTTGACTCCCTGGATTCAAGCCCAGGCTCTGCCCCTCTACAGCTGTGTGATATTAAGACAGTTATCTAACATGTCTCGGCTTCAGTTCCCAGCTCTGTGTTGTGAGGGTGGATATAGTGCTAGCCTTTTAGGATTGTCTGGGAAATTAATTAGAACAATATCTCCAAAATGCTGAGAGCAGTGGCTAGAGCATAATAAACATTCAGCAAATGTAAGTCGTGTGGTTTTTTTTATTATTCTTGTTCTTCCTCCTCTTTCTTCCTCCTCTTCCTCTTTCTCTTCTTTTTTCCTCTTCTTCCCCCTCTTCCTCTTCCCCCTCCTCTGTCTCCTCCCCCTCCCTCCTAAGCATATCACTTATAATATCATCAAAGTCCTCAGCAGTTATCCTTGTCATATTACATTTTTCATAGATACATTATTTTCTCCACATTTTCAGCTCTGCCTCAAGGCCCTTTTGCTTGGTCACAAAAGGGATTGGAAGTTTATTATAAGTAGAGCAACAAAAGAACAGCCTGCTGATGAAAATGTGCCATGAACAATCTTGTCACGAATTTTAGAGCTGGAATGAAATGTTGAGATTATTGGGTCTGAATTGTTCTTTTTAAAGATGAGGGAATTAAGGCCCACAATAGAGAAGAGCACAGTCCCCCACGCTCCCATAGGAGAAGGAGCAGGGCAGCTCTCTTGTTGGGCACATCACTGGGGGCCTGTTACCCTGCAGGGCGATCTTAGCACATAAACCCTTTCCTACTACAGAGTCTCCCAGGGGATTTAAAAATTAAAGGTGGTGGTTCCCTTTGCATCCAAGAAATGTCCCTCCAACTGGTTCTCTTTCCAATTTAATAGGAACATCGCTATCATGTGCTAATTAGAGACCAAGTTCCTATTTCAAAGGATGCCTCATAAGATTTTATAAATAAGTGGAGAGGCCAGTGCTCTATGTTCCCCTACTGAGTAGTTACTTTCACCCATTTATGATGAGAACTACCAGCAGGATTAACATAATGATGCATATAATATAGCTATCGCAGCAACAGATCATAATGATCTTTTTGCATTTCTCTCAGTCTATTATTCTTACCTATATTCTTTCCTGATTTGCTTGTTAGCTATGTGATTTCCTGGAGCATTCGGCCATCACTAAAGAATGTGATTTGGGAAGTAACTAAATGTTTTTTAAGACTTTAAGTTTACAACTAATTGATATATAAAAGGACAACTTAAAATTGTTTTTCCATTTTGTATTAAACACCAACAATTTTTTATAAGTTTCAAGGGCTCTTTCCAAGTACCAGTGTCTTGGCAATTTTTAGATCATTATTTACTGACCAAGGCTTATCTCACAATCAGTAATTAAAATACCACTGAAGGTCCTTTTAAAAATCGATGGACATCAAGCTATGTTACCAAAAGTAATAAAGAACATGAAGTACTTAAGCACAGGAGATATTAAACATTGATGAAGGCTCTAAAAAAAAAAAAGCAAAATTTAAGTCATTGGGGAAATTCTCCTCCTGGTATTCATTCAACTGTCTATCCAGCTATCGGAAGACAGACTATGCACAGACCATCAGGGTAGTCTCATTGTATGGGATCTAATCCCATGCCCCCCAGTGTTTATTGTACAGTGGGGGAGCTTCAGGAATTTGATACAAAGTACATTTATATTCAGAAGCAGGAGATAAATATGGGATAGTGTTAAGGAGTAGACGGATTAGGAGTAAAATCTGGCCTGGACCATATACCATTTTTGAGATAATCAAATTGTTTAACTCATGAGTTTCTTTCCTGGGAAAGAATGACACTGACATGATGGATGAAATTAGCCAAGTGTCTGGTGCTTCATATGTTGGAAGACTGAGGGAGGTGGTGTTTACACTGATACTTAGAAAATTTGGATATGCCAAAATGATATGTAGGTAGAAGTAGAAGAAACTAAGGAAAACACCAAATCAGACAGCCATAGTAGTGTAATGAGAATGTTAGAAACAGAAGGTTTCTCAAGGGAATACTAAAAAACTTAAAAAATAACTTAGGACAAGATAGTAAAGACATTCTGTATAATAAAGCAATTTCCATGCCACTGCCTGAATGGAACCAAAATTTTATCATGGCTTTGTCATGGTTAAGAATGTGGGCTCAGGGAGAAACCAAGATGGTGGCATAGGTATACACCTAAACTGTTACCTCACACAACAATTTCAAAACTACAACTAAAAGACAAAACGGACATCATTCAGAACCACAGGTAGGCTGGCTGAGTGCAAATTCTACAACTAGAAGGAAAGAGAAAAGCACACTGAAATCAGAGGAGCTACAGGAGGCAGAGATACTGAGACATGCATGCAGAGAGGATGGGCAACTGAGTATGTGGCTGGCTTTCTCAAGTGGGAGGGAGAAAAAAGCTCCCAACTGCACTGAACTCCAGTTCTCGGTGAGACTCTGGGGACCCAGACTCATTTGGCAAGAAACTGGACTGTCTGGCAGCGGGTGGAATTCGAGGGCAACTTTCTCTCAGAGGTGCTTGCAGTGATTACCACGGGACATTGAGACACAGGGTCCTATTAGGGCAGGGCTGATGAGAAACCAATGCTGTCTGCTCTACCCTGAGACTCTGCCCCATCCAAGCTGAGCACAGTGGCTTTTGCAAGTCTTGTCTCAAAAGTGTGTCTTCAGCACAGAGAAGTTCTCCCAGCGAAGACACAGCTGATCCTCACAGCCAATTGACTTGGAGGTCAATTCCTCCCATTGGTACCAACAATAATCAAGGCTTAACTACAACAAGACTGCACACACAGCCTACAAAGTGGTGCACCTAGAGTGTCCACCTCAGGTAACTGGGGAGGCTGAGCCACTGAGTCTTATAGGACACCTAGCACATAAAGGCACTCTATCAACTCAGGAAAGCAGCCAAAATTTGGAGACAAAGAACAGATCAAATGAAAGAAATGGAGGAAGCAAATGATTGGCTACAGAGTTCAAAACCATGGTTATAAGGTTTTTCAAGAATTTTCTAGAAAAACCTGTACTTGTAAGTCTATTTCTTTCTAAATTTCTAAATTCTGATAAATTTAGTGAGACCCTCAAGGATATTGAAAAGGTCCAACTAGAAATTAAACATACACTGACTGAAATAAAAAATATTATACAGAGACCTAACAGCAGACAAGAGGATCACAAGAATTGAGTCAAACATTTGAAATACAAAGGAGCAGAAAACACTCAACTGAAAAAGCAAAAAAGAAAAAAGAATCCAAAATTATGAGGATAGTGTAAGAAACCTCTGGGACAACTTCAAGCATACCAACATCCAAATTATGGGGGTGCCAGAAGAAGAGAGAGATAGCAAGATACTGAAAACCTCTTTGAAGAAATAAGGACTGAAAACTTCCCCCACTTAGTGAAAGAAATAGACTTACAAGTGTAGGAAGCACAGAGAACCCCAAACAAAAGGAATTCAAAGAGACCACACCAAGACACATCATAATTAAAATGACAAGAGCAAGAGACAAAGAGAAAATATTAAAAGCAACAAGAGAAAAACAGTTACCTACAAGGGAGCACCCATGGGGCTGTCAACGGATTTATCAACAGAAGCTATGCAGGCCAGATGAGAATATTCAAAGTGATGAATAGCAAGAACCTACAACCAAGAATACCCAGCAAAAAATTGAAGGGCAGATAAAGAGCTCCTCAAATAAGAAAAAGCTAAAAGAGTTCCTCACTGCCAAACCGGTATTCTATGAAATGCTGAAAGGTATTCTTTAAGAAGAGGAGGAAGAAGAAAAAGGTAAAGATAAAAATTATGAATAACAAATATATATCTATCAACAAGTGAATCTAAAAATCAAGTGAAAAAAAAATCTGATGAACAGAATAAACTGGTGAATATAATAGAATCAGGTGCATAGAAAGGGAGTGGACTGACAATTCTCAGGGGGAAAGGGATGTGGGGGGTGCAGGAAGAGACTGGATAAAAGTCATATACCTATGGATGAGGTCCGGGGTGGGGGGAAGGTAGAGGTTGGGGTGGGAACCGAGTGGAGGGGAGCTATGGGGGAAAAAAGAGGAACAATTATAATACTGTAATCTGAACAATAAAGATTTATTAAATTAAAAAAAAGAATATGGCCTCAGTATATACTTTGCCTAGGTCTCCATTCTGGCTTCACTATGAAGTTTGCTTAAGCTCTTTGTGCCTGCATGGCCTCATCTATAAAATGGAACCAAAAGTAGTACAAATATAACTGTCTTTGTAACAATGAGCCTTTGGGGCAGGATGGAGAAAAATCTTCTCTATTTCCATTGACCTTTCATCATCCTTCTAGTAATAATGGGCTAGATCCTTCAGACCACATCTCTCACCAGAAGACCACTAAAAATATTGAACAAAATATATTTTAAGTTATCTTTAAAACCATTGAAAAGCTGCAATAATGAGGAATTGCCAGACCAAGATCCAGGAAATGGTGAGATTTTAGAATAGTCAGAAACTGCTGTAAACTCACATTACATTGAGGGCATTTAGCCATTCAGAAGAAAAAGCAGAGCTAATGAAAAGGAGCTTGTGTATGACACCTCCAGGGGCAAGCAACTGGAAACTCAAGGCCGGCCTCAGGTGGACAGTCTGATCACTTGCAGGTGAATCTAAGTGAGGGCAAGCCAGACTCAACTGTTCTCTCCACTGACCCTCAAGGGCCTGGTGGCCACTGACTTGGATGAACAGATTTAGGATAGGTCTGAGCAGGAAGATAACTCATCTCTGGCAAATAGGATGTTATGTTCTGGTCCTTTAGTGAAATTTCAGTACAATTTTACATTATAAATATGACCCCAAACCCACGAAGCTTGTACTTAGTTAAGTGGCTTCGCATTATCATTCTCCAGGTTCCAGACAAAAGGACATGAAAATTCTCTCTAGAGGAATGTTTCCTTCCTTCTAGTCCTAATAAATCCCTGAAAATAATATTCCAAAGCCAATAATCATCCCACAGTCCCAAATAAATACCCGAAACAGCAAGGTACCAAAGAGAGAACCCAGCAGAAACAATAGCTGGAGAGAGTAACTCTCCATGACCTCAAGTGATAAAGTTTTCAAATATGGATTATATAACACTAGGCTTAGTGTAGTTAATGGGAAAAAAGGCAAGCTTTAAAATACCTCTATATTTAAAAACTAAAACTCATGTTATTGTAGACTTTTTAAATTAAATAAAGCTAAAAATAGAAACTATATCTGAAACTAAAAAAAAAAACACAATGGATGGGATTGACAGCAGATTAGATGCAGCAGAAGAAAGAATTAATGGTAGGTGTGTGCAAAGAAATTAACTAGAATGCAGCAGAGAGAGACAAAATGATAGGAAATATAGAAGATTGCTAAGAGAGAGAGCACAGAAGGAGAAGTTTAAGGACACTACTTAGTAGCTGCAGACCCATTGGGGAAGAGGGCTGATACTGAGCTCAGGGAAGGTAAAGGTCTTGTTCTTACCACGCCAGGTGGAGCCGTATGTGCAGTGAGTAGGAGGTGGAGGGACTAGGCATCATTTTACAAAACTCTGATCCATCAGAGTGCTGGGGCCTCATCCAGCCTGGGCTACAATGGGAGTCCTGGACACAGCTTCCATTTGGTGGCTTGCCACAGATGGAAGTATTGACCTTGCTCTCTCAGGTTGCTGGAGGACCGGAGCTAAAGGTATACCATGTGAAGGCAGGCATATTACTCATGTGTACAAGTGTTCTACAATTCTTCCCAGGCCTTAAAAAGCAAGTGCACTTGTAATTCAAATAGCATTTGTACCAAAATGCAAACCATCATGTGCAGTGTCTTGCCTGTATTTCCAGGACCTCAGGACCAGTCAGGAAGCCTCTTTAAAAAAGGAGCATTTATTTGGAAGGTCTGAGTTCCATACACGAGACAGCTCCTCCCATTCTCCCACCAATATAATAAAAAAGGAGAATTAGACAAATAATATTTGCTGAATTATTCTGATGTAACAAATCAGAACCAAATTATTTGGTTCTGGGCCAAATAATTTACATAAATTATGAGGCTTACAACATTTATTTGAGGAAGAACTGTTATCCTGTCTCCCCAGAGAAGTTAAGGAACTTGTCCAAGTTTAAATAGTTAATAGGTGATAGAACTGAGATTTAACAGAGGTCAGTATATTCTTTCCACTGTACCTGTTTCCAATAAAAAGTTATCCGGGGTTGATTCTGCACCATTAAGCTCTTCTCTCCCCAGCCCCCCAAGAAAAAGATAACACTTATTTAGAGAAATACAATCTTCCTTTGAGAAGAAAATGAAACTAGTCATAGGTGGTGATTATTTGGAACATTAAATCATTATTCATTTAAAAAATATATTAGATATGCTTTCTCCCTCAGGAAGTATTTCAGCATAGTACACTGCGCTGATTTGTTCATTATGGCTTCAACCTGACTGTAGTTTTAAATTCATATGAATTGTCATTCCTTTTTCATTAGTATGTTGAGATATCTCAGCAGTCAAACAGAATTCAGAAACTATATAAAAATACTATAGCTATTTTGTGTGTGTGTATTTGTTGCATAATTGTTGGCTAATGAGCTTTATAAGAATAAAGAAAATTGGAAAATTGAAAGCAACTCTATCTGTTTCTTTTTGGACAGCTGATGCATTTAAGAACCTGTTTCCTTAGAGAAATTGTTTGGCCCTGAGCACTTATTTTTTATTTTTGTTGCCATTATTATTCAAAACACCTCCTGCTCCTGTATGGGAAGATAAAACTGTTACGTGTTCCGAAAGTGCCTCAAAATATCACTAAAGAATTCTGAGGCACACTTATTCTCATTTTTCAGATAGAGGCAGGGAGCACGTTACTAGAACTCTTGGGTCAGATGGCCAATTTCACAGAAAATCTAGCATATGGTCGCTCTTCTGAGTTCTGCTACTCTTTTGGGGATGGTGGGAGAGCCATATCTCAACCTTGGATTCTCTTTCTCCTGTTAGTAATGAGCAGGGTGGGGGGTGGAGAGTGGGTTGGGCTATGGGAAGAATTTTGTGTTCTATAACATCCCATTCCCATGCCCCACACCTGTATTAAGTTAAACACAGGATAATAGATTATCCCTATCATCAAAAACCCTTTCAAAATATGCATCTTTTCCAATCTTCCCCTGTCCCCACCCCCAAGCTACTATTACAGACTTCTCAGGAATGAGACATCTAGAATCCACAGTTTCACAAAACATTTAAGGTAGATCTGATACTTGGCAAGGAAGGTTTGGG
Source organism: Lasiurus borealis (assembly GCA_004026805.1). Classification (NCBI taxonomy): domain Eukaryota; kingdom Metazoa; phylum Chordata; class Mammalia; order Chiroptera; family Vespertilionidae; genus Lasiurus; species Lasiurus borealis. The sequence continues at coordinate 46,024 of PVJN01001164.1, read as the reverse complement.
AAGTATGAGGTTGTCCCTGGTTCATCTGAAAACCCTCTTCAGTATCTCAGCTTCACTGTGGAAGTCCTGTGGCTTGGATTCAAATGCTAGTTCTGCCCCTTGCTGACCAGATGACTCTAAACAAATTACCTACTATTTCATGTGAGTTGTCAGTAGGTTGAAAAGATAAATGATATAAAGTAAAACATCTTCAACCAAAACCGGTTTTGCTCAGTGGATAGAGCATCGATCTGCAGACTGAAAGGTCCCAGGTTCAATTCTGGTCAAGGGCATGTACCTTGGTTGCGGGCACATCCCCAGTAGGGGGTGTGCAAGAGGCAGTTGATGGATGTCTCTCTCATTGATGTTTCTAAGTCTCTATCCCTCTCCCTTCCTCTCTGTAAAAAATCAATAAAATATATTTTTTAAAAAAGTAAAACATCTTCAAACAAACAAACCTGAGCAGGATAAGGATGCAGTGATAGTTTCTGCTGGTAGAGATAGTGGTGCTGATGGTAGCAGCGGTAATATGGCTCTGTGATAATTAATGCCATTTGTATGCGTTTGTTAGAAAATTCCTACTTATGTTGAGTGAACTACTTCTCTAACCTCAGTTTCCATCAGCATTAGGCATGCCCTTTTTTATGTTAATTCTCACTCTAGGATATTTTTCCATTGATTTTTAGAGAGTGGAATGGAGGGAGGGAGGAAAAGGAGAGAGAGATATCCATGTGAGAAACATCAATTGGTTGCCTCTTAAACACACCCAAACCCTGGGGGCTAGGGATGGAACCTGCCACCAAGGTACATGCCCTTGACCAGAAATCAACCCCTAAATCATCCACTGAGCCAAACTCTGCCCTTCTTAATGACAGAGTCCTTGGACTTCTTTATTCAGTATGAGAGGCCTGTTCAAGAATTGAAGGTCTCCTCCACCTCCACTCAGTTCTCCTTTTCTCCAGATCTGTCCCTTCAGCACTTACCCATATGAAATGACCCTGGTCCTGAGTCTGTGGTATTGAAACGGGAGGCCATCCTCATCAACGCATTACATCCCTTCTCCACTAAAATATCTCTCACCCTTGGATGACCATGGTCTCCATGCTATGGTAAAACCAGAGATGAAGACAGTATGCTCATAGATCACCTGTGGATCTTGTCAGAATGAAGATTCTGATTCAGGAAGTCAGGGGCCAAGCCTGATATTCTTTCTTTCTGTCAAGTTCTGTCACATCACGGGTGATGTGATGATGCTGGCTGGTCCTGTGTTACACTTCAGAGAACGGGACACTACATTACTATGAGTCCTTTATCCCTGGACTTATGTGATAAATTCTTGCTTTAGTTTAATCCTACAAAAAGTAAAATAGTTTCTGCAGATACACTTATATAATATCTACTGTCAGAAAATGATGATTCTACAGTTCAATGCACTCTCCTTATGGCCCTAGCTGTCCAAAAAATAAGAAAATAAAAAAAGTACTGCCTGACTGTTATCTCCTCAACGCTGCTTCCTGTAAACATCTATCGTGCCAGATTCTTTGAGATGGGCATTTTCTCGGTTAATGCCTACTCTTGAAATTTCTTGCATTAGGTCATATTTAAATCTCCTTATCAATAAGATTTTCATCATTCAGGTTTAACAGTAGCAACCACCGTTGTGTGTATAGTAAGGGACTCTGGTAGGAGTTCATTTTGGCATCCACTGTGTTCTGTTAACTGTGAAAAGATACCCTAAAGAGATTGACTGAAAAAGACAATCCCCTTCAACTGCCTGTGGTATCAGTTGAGCTAAGTGTCACTCCAGTAAAAGGAAAATGTGTGGGACTTTCAGTCCATGGATTTGGGTAGGGAAGGACAATTGGGAAGTATTTTAGTATTATCTTTCTTTCCATGTTTATTTTATAAATATTTTAAATGGGATTAAAACTTATAGAAAATTATAAGCTATAGAAATAAACTTAAAGGAGGGGGGCGTTATCTGCTAACCAGTAAGAGAAATATTCTGTTGAATATTTTCCTTCTAGAATTGTATTTTCTGTGCATGTATTACTTATGAAAACAACAAAATAATTTGGTAGTAGGCTAAAGCTTATAAAATTGCCGTATTTGTAGGACAAAACAATAAAATTTTATCAACTTCATATGATTCAAACCATATATGTTTTGACTCATAACATGGTTTTAAAGTTACTGCAAACATTACCCTGTTCTGTCTTCAAAATCAATACAAATTTTAATATTAATATATCAGTATATATTTTCTTAATCTTCTGTTATTCCTTAGTTTATTCCATTTTTCATTATTTTAAGCAATGCTTCATAAATGTTCTTATGAAGAGCTTCTCATCAATTTCTGACAGTAGATATTGTATAAGGGCAGAAACAATACTTAAGAGAATCCTCCACAGTTAAGAATAGTGGGTTAAAGATTACACATATTTTAGAAATTCTTGATACAGTTTACAAAACCCATATCTCACATGAGCCTATATCTTTCACTATATCTATGCCAGTTCACTGTATCAATCTATTTTAATTCTTCCTGGTTTAACAGATGAAAAATAATATTTTATTACTTGCTTTACATTATCAAGGTGAATGACTTATTCTATTAGCATTTTTATTTTTTCTTTTGCAAATTGCATGCAATGTAATCATATTTTTATGTGTGTATCCTATTGGTTTAGCTCTTCTTTTTCTTTTCAAGTTCTGAGTTTTTTTATTTATGGTGTTAATCTTTTTCTGTCACTGACGCTGCAAAAATTTGACTTTTTCAGTTACCTTTCAGCATTCTTAAAGATAACTTTAATCTTGAGATTTTAAGTTTCTCTGTAGCCTACTTATCTTTTTTAGTTCAATTATAGATTCTGCATTTGGTGTTTAGAAATTCCTTATACCTTCATTATTTTAAAAAAATTGTTTTTAGTTTCTTTTAACATTTGTCTATTCAATGAGTCCAAGAGTATCTTAGGATGTCATTTGAGGCAAAGTACCAGCTTTCCTTTTCTCTCGGCACAATTTATTGAACATTTCATCCATTAAGTGGTGACTTAAAATGTCACATATATCTCAAACTAAATCTGTTATATGTGTGTGTCTGTTTTTGGAATTTCACTTCTGTTTCATTCCTCTGCCTGCCTCTTTAGTAGCCATTATCGGTATTTTAATAACTAACTTATTATGCAGATTTTGAGTGGCTGAAAATATGTCACCCACCATTATCTGTCTCTGAAAGTTTTCTTAGTTATTCTTTCTCATTTATTTCCTTTTAGTTGTTTTGTTCAGATATAATTAAAACAATTTCCATTAGCATTCAATGTATTTATACAGAATTTTAAAATGAATTTGGAGAAAATTAAATGTGAAATGTTTAAATTTCCTATTCAAAACATGGTAATTCTTTTTACTTCCACAAGTCATCTTATAATTTCTAATTAAATTTGTTTCAAATAGGTCCTACACATTTCTAGTTAAGCTTAGAATAATGAATATTCTGTTTTTGATTGCTCCATATGTAAGATTTAAAAAAACATATTTCTGACTGTTTTTTTTACATGGATACTAGGCAAGTTTTATATGTATAATCATCTTAACAGATTCTAATCAGATGTAATAATTATTTCATTTTCCTTTAGGCTCATTAAACAATTCATCTTGTTCTGAGCACCCCGGTAGTTCATGAAAGTCTATTATCTTATATGAGTTCACTCTCCCTTAATGTCCAGAATTGCCAGAACATTGAGGTGATAGTATTATTTTCTTTTTTAGATTTTAACTTGGAATTTTATCTTCAGTGCAATATCGACAGTTGATTTTAGATAACTCTTTTTTTCTAGGTTAAGGGTAATAGCATTCTTTTCATAGATCAGCAAGAAATTTTGGCTATGATGTGTGTTGAATTTTGTTGATTGAATTTTGGCCTTCCTTGAGATAATATTATTTCTTCTGTTATGTGATTATTGGCAAATTACATTCACAGGTTTCCTAATTCCTGTTGCATGCCTAAATGATCCTTTTTTTGTTCATGGTATATTATTCTTTTAAAATTATTTCAGCCGAAACCGGTTTGGCTCAGTGGATAGAGCGTCAGCCTGTGGACAGAAGGGTCCCAGGTTTGATTCCAGTCGAGGGTGTGTACCTTGGTTGTGGGCACATCCCAGTCGGGGTGTGCAGAAGGTAGCTGATCGGTGGTTCTCTCTCATTGATGGTTCTAAATCTCTATCCCTCTCCCTTCCTCTCTGTAAAAATAAATAAGATATATTAAAATGACCAGATTAGATTTGTTTTCAATTTATTTAGTATTTCTACATTTTATTGAGAGGGGAGGTTGATACTTAGAGGTATTTTTTTTTTACATCTTAATATATATATTTTTAAATCAGCATTATGTTAGCTTGTGACAATAAATGGGAAGATTTCTTACTTTACAATGCTTTTTAACCAGAATATAAAAAGTAAAACATCTTGTGTCTACAATTTCATCTCTTTCCCACTTTTCATATATTAGCAACTGTCTATATTCCTTTTTTTTTTTTTAGAGCCATCTATTTTGAGCATGTACTTCTGAAACTGCATGTAAGAAATGGAGACACTTTATATCTCTAGACTGTACTTTTTCAATTGGGCCATGACAGACAGCTTCCCAGTTGTTTAGAAATTCTTTTCTCATCTTTCCAAAGTGAGTCTTATACTCAGCTACTTGACATTAGCTTCCTTAAACTGTGTGTGGGTTCTACATTTGAATCTTCTAAATCCAGATTTCAAGACAAAACAAATTAACAGACTTTTAACTGTAGTTTTACTTGACAATTGGGAGCCTGTGTGGGAAGACATTGTTGGGTGGTAGTTGAGCCAGGAAGCTTTGACATGGTCGAAGATTCCGTTTCTGTGTGTGCTGTGGTCATCCCAAATTAACTCAGCCAATATGTTACTAATAGAAAATTGATATTTTGAGGAGGTGTGCTACTATTGTGCCCATATTCTTTGGTTAGAACATAGAATAGGCCTCAATATGCCACATAGGGGCTTCCCAGATACAATGCTAGAGTAAAATGTCAATTGTTAATTATTCTTTTCCTCTAGTCCCTTTATAATTTGGAGAATATAGACAGGTGGGTATCCACTGGAAATTCCATTCTCTAAGCTGGTGGATCTTTTATAAGTAGTTAATCATGGGTCAGTTTGTCCATTTTCAATCTGGTGATCTCTGTGTTTTTTCTTTAAAAATATTTCCACTATTTTTTTGTAATAGATGCAACCTTACCCTCATTTCCATGACTGGCATGGATTTCCACCGTTGCTGTATTCCTTTGCTCATGTGAGTGGGAAGGCAGGATGGAGGGAGTGCATAAGCTAAGAACATATCCTTACCAACCTTTACTATTTGGCACACATTGTCCTTTGACTTCATCCTGAGGGAACATGACAAACAGAAAAATTTTCACAAATAGATTTTACATTAATCTAAGGGCAGGCCTTTCCTGTTTTACAGACTTGAGACAAAGTTTGTTATGGAAGCTTTTGGAGCAAAGATCTAGTTAGATGACCCCATGGCATGTGAAGAAGGTGGTGGTAGTGGCGGGGGAGAGTGATTGTTAACCATGAGGAAACCTGGGTCCCCAAGTTAATTGTGTGGGAGTCAGAGAATCTCCTTAAAGAAGACAGGAGCAAAAATATTTTTACATTTTAGTTAATATGTAATTTATATCAACTCGCCTCTTGATTCTCTATTAATTTAAAAATCAGTACATTCTTAATTATGGCCATCTAGGCTATGAGGCCTGAGGAACTAGGGTTGCATTTGCACAGAACAGTCTAGGAAATGCCCACCATTCTAATTAAGAGGAAACCAGTGCTCCCAAAGGTAGCCCATCTCTCCATGTCAGTCAGCTCATGTGTAATATGACCGGAAATTCACGTCTTCGGATGACCAGTATGCTGTCCTCCTCGTCCCACCATTTTTAAAAAGTTATTTCAGAATTTTGATATCACTTCTTTCTAAGGAGATTCCTCAGAGGCCATTTCTATTTCTGACCCAGGGCTGAAAGGTAAATGGAAGCAACTCACACTTTACCAGCTGAAGTGTTTTCCCTGAGATTCTTCAGAAGAATCAGTCAAAGGAAAATCCAATAACGCACCTAGAAAATTGGATGCTGCTGCACAATTCTATAGGTGGTTTATTCTCTGACCCCAGCTTGAGCTCAGTGCATGCCCGACACCAGGGAACTAATTGGCCATGTAATTGTTATCCTTGCTGGTAACCGCACAAGCTGTTCTCATTCATACAAGCACCTAATCCTTTTCCAAATTCTTCTTGCTTTAATTTGCCTCAATAATATCCTGCAGTACAGGATAATTGCACATTGTGTAGAGAAGGATTTTCTTTTATCTTCTCTAAATTTAGACTCCACTAATTTTACTTACTGTCCCCTTCTGGGTAAGCAATGAGACCAGGAAGTCAGGAACAACCAATTAGATGCCCTATGACATTTTGTTTAGATTCCAATATCATCTCAAGTAATAATTAGCTCCACCCATTAAACCTGAAGAGATGTTTTGTCCTTGCCTGGAATCCTCCCTGTAACAATTCCCCAGCCATTCTAGTTCTTTTACTGCAATCTGCTAGACCTGGTGGCGTTGCTCAAGTTGAGAGGAAGAATAAATGGAAATAAGATCACTGACTTCAAGTGTTTGGAGGGATGTCAGAAGATGAAGCATGGTTTAAGAATTTGAACTAGCAACTGCATAGTCGTTGAAAAGTGGACTTGCACACAGTAAAAAGTGGGGGGTTATGTGTTCAATAGAGTCATCCAACTAAAAAATGGCACCTCAGGACATAACAAGCTCCCCTGATGGGAGTCTTTGAAGCTGTTAAACTGTGAACTAAGGATCCCTCGATTCTAGGCTTACGTCAGGGTGACCCTGGGTGGCTCATGTTTCTAAGATCTTAGGGGTGGAAGGAGGGGCACTATATAAAATACAAAATATTTTACATGCATATAAAACTATAAATAAAATACCACTTTTCGTCTTAAATGGTATAATCAGATTAATAAAGGAGGATGTAGAAAAGGTAAGGAAGGTTTCCTGGAGGAGGCAATGATTGAGTTGCATTGTAACCTGTGAGTTGGCATTAGAAGCAGGGCAAGGGCAAACTGAGTTAAGAATGGTGATGATGACAAGGACATGGTGAAATTTATTGAGTAACTATTATATTCAAGGAATTATGCTAAGTAGATGCATGATCCGATTTAGCCTCCTTTTTAATATGAAGGCACTAAGGTTCAGGAAGCTTAAGTAACTTCCATAGTTGTGTGTGTTTGTTTTTAATTTAACTTATTGGGGTGATATAGGTTAATATTATAGAGGTTTCAGGTGTATATTTTTATGATACATGATCTGTATATTGCATTGTGTGCCCACTACCCAAAATCAAATCTTCCATTGCCATATATTTGGCCCCCTTTACCTTTTACTGTCTCCACCCTCCTTCCTTCTGGTAACCACCATACTTTTGTCTGTGTCTATAAGTTGCAGTTTTAGATCTCACTACCAGTAAAATCTTATGGTTCGTAGCTTTTTCTCAAAGTACATCCATGTTGTTACAAATGGAAATATTTTATCTTGTGGCTGAATAGTATTTTATAGTGTACAGTATATGTACCACATCTTCTTTGTCCTTGATCTTTATAATCTACCAAAGGACACTTTGGTTGTCTCCATATCTTGGACACCATGAATAGTGCTGCAATGAACATAGAGGTGCATATATCTTTGTGAATAAATGTTTTAAAGGTAGATGCCCAGAAGAGAGATTGCTGCTGGGTCATATGGTAACTCTTTTTTTAATCTTTTTTTTTTTTTTAAATTTGGGGAAACTGTTTGAAATAGCTACATTTAAAGAGATGAGATCATTACATTTGGAGGGATTCTTAGAAATTGTAGGGAGCAGCTATAGGGTTAAGCCTCAGACTGACCTGTTGGCAAAGCCATGAACAAGTCTCAGCTTAGAGGGCACAGCTCTCTTAACATAATTAAGCTTGACCTTATGATGCCCTCTAGATCCTATCTGGGTTGCTAATGGGCTGTGGGAAGTGCAGCAAGTGCTGCCAAAACAAGTGAAACTCACAAGAACATTGTAACTATGGTGACCACTACCTTGTTTACCTCTGGCTATAAAACAAAGGCTCAGTTTGCCCTCTGGATCTCTCTCTCTGTGGCCTCAGCCAGGCATGGGAAATCCACCTAGACCCAGCTTATTCTCTTTGTCTTTTCTTCAGTCCTTCACTGCCCTCCCTCAGGCTCACTGAACCCTTGGTTGTGCTGACATGGCACAGAAATGTGTTGGTTTGCAGTGCATGAAGGTTAAGTTTTCATTCATAAATTTGTTTGGGAAAGATTCTAAGATAGGGCAGCGGAGAGATTAAAAAGGTAGGCATATAGAAAGTTGATTCTGGGAAACTTCATATCAAAGGAACCTCCTAATTATTGACAAGGTGAGGGTTCACCCAACACTTAATTGTACTCTGAAAAATTGACTAGACAAAAAGATGAGGCTATGGAAAAAGAAAATTCTCACAAGAAACTCGTTAGTTAATATCAAGTTAACTTCAGAGTAGAGACTGGGTTCATCATGATGGAAACAAACAGGTATACATTTACGATCATGAGTAGGTCAGTGGCCAAGCTAGGGGACTGGAACACAGATATAATGGACTTCTCAGCTCATTATTAGTACCCAACTTTCTGCAAATAGTCTCATCTCATGTGTCAAGTCTATGTTGGCATTGTAGCAGCCAAGAATAATTTTGGAAAAGGATTTTGAAACCACATCAATTCTTAACAAAAAAAAGAGTACTATGATTCATTTGTCTGCTGTGTATAGGGATAGAAATGGTGACATGTCATCTGTGGCTTACCATCAAACATTTGCCTCGTCCTTTTCTCCTGCTTGTCTATCCTGTGATGGCTGGGCTACTCCTCAGAGAAGTAGTAGACTTTTCACCTGCAGTATCTTCATATGACAGATATCTGTCTTTTACTTTCATTCAGATTTCTAATTTCATCCTCTCCAGACAAGAGAAGACTGATTAGAGTTAAATTTCTTTTGGCTGAATGGGTCATGTGGACTAGTTGCCCAATAAACATCTACCTTTAGGAGATACTTTGCCTGGACCCTTAAAAGTAAAGCAGAATTTTAAAGATACACCAGACCACTAATGGTAATAATCACTTCTGTTATATAGTACTTTAATTTATAAATAAATCACTATTTTTTCATTTTTATGCATATAGATCTGCTAGCCAATGAGAAAAGTGTTTTTGTATAAATTTTATTTAAATTCCAATAGGCAAAATTGTACCTGTAAAATTATTGCCACTTCTTTTGCTTCTTAAGCTTTTCTAGCCTATTCTAACTATAAGCTATTGGATTCCTAATACATAGAATTCCTAAGAGCACTGCAGTATAATGCCAGAGGCACTGAACCACAGAAGCTGGGTTTTGTATCTAATTGTGTGACTTGGTTAAAATACCCCCATCTTAGAAACTTCTTAATACAGATGTATCTGCAGTTGGAAAAAAAATTGCTGAAACCCAGGCCATGTTCAACATCACTTTTGCCCTCTGATGAGGATATAATAGGGTAAGCGCTCTCCCTTCTTGGGGTATTAAAATCAGCATAAGGAATGTGATCCTTAGAGTTTTGAGCATGCTGCAGAGGAGACTTGATGAGACTCACATTTCTCTGATTCTGAGCATTTCTAAGGAAACAACTTGTCTTTGTTCTTAAAGCCAGATCATGTGGTGGAGGGGCTCAACAAACAGATATGTGTGTCTCTGTAGCTTGTTATTTAACCTCCTGCAGAAAAGAGATGGAGACAAACACTGAGACTGAAAGAGAGGTTGGTCCAACAAGCATAGGCTGAGGTCTTTCATTTGGACTAGATAAGGTCACTTCTAAACCATTTCAGTCATCCAGAAAGGACCACAGGATGTTGGCTTGGGCCAATCAACGAATTGTTAGTTACAAAATAGTCACCGAGATGTAAATTACAGCACAGGGAGTGTAGTCAATAATATTGTAATAACTACAAATGAGGCCAGATGGGTACTTAAAGTAGGGGGTGAACATTGTGAAAAAATGTGATTATTTAATGACTATGCTGTACTTCTGAAACTAATACAGAATAAAATTGAATGTAAAATTTAATTGAAAAATAAAAATATCATAAACATAGTTGATGTTGCTTAGTGGTTGAGTATAGACCTATGAACCAGGAAGACATCTTTTGATGATTCCTGGGTTTCACTCTCAGTAGGTGGTGTGCAGGAGGCACATGATCTATGATTCTCTCTCATCATTGATGTTTCTATCTCTCTCCTTCTCCCTTCCTCTCTGAAATCAATACAAATATTTTAAAAATTATAAAAATTTATGCGATAAGGTCACCTTTTTTTGAGTCCTATATGAGAGGCAAAGCAATTTGAACATAATGTAGAGTTCTATAAAGAATATATAAAGAAGTAAATACTGGATGCCTAATAAAAACTCTTAAAAACTCATACCAAGCCACAACTAAACCAAAGGAATGCTTCCATTGTAAAAAATGTCAGATATTATAGGAGGCCAAAAAGGTATTGGGTGAAAAACCTTTTGCTGATAGTTTAATAATTTATAAGCAGCATCTCTCAAACATGAGAGCCCACCTCATTCTCCTCCTGAGAAGCCTGGTTCTCTGCTTCCCACTATGCCCTATCTTTAGGGTTATTTCTATGGGAACTGTATTGTTGCTTTGCTTGTTGAAGCCATCTATACCTATATATCTATATGTCTATCTATGTGTGTGTGTGTGTATATATATATGTACGTGTGTGTGTGTGTGTATATATATATATATATATATATATGTGTGTGTGTGTGTGTGTGTGTGTGTGTGTGTGTGTGTGTATACAAATTGTGTGTGTGTGTGTATAAAACCCTAAGTGACCAGCCATCTGTTTGATCTGTTGACTCTTTGACTGGATGCTATCATGTGCATGACCACCAGGGGGCAGGCACTCAATGCCAGAGCTACCCCTTGGTGGTCGGTGAGCAGGAGCACAGCTCAGTGAACTACCAAGTGGCAGCGGCACCAGGTGCAGCAGGGCTGGGATGAGTGGGAGCAATGCAGCACCTGGCCTGGGCTCAGCTCCTCCTCGGCCGCCTGCTGCTTCACGCATACTTCATCCCTTAGATGATGTTGGACTGCTGGTTTCAGCCTGATCCCCACATGCCCCGGTCCCCACAGCTAGCCTGCAGGGATTGGGCCCAAACTGGCAGTCCAACATCCCCTGAGGGGTCCCAGATTGTGAGAGGGCACAGGCCAGGCTGAGGGACCCGCCGGTGCACAAACCCATGCACCAGGTATCTAGTGTCCTTATAATCAAGGATCTCCACTCATGGTTAAGAATCAGCTCTGGAGTCAGATGTGACTTGACCCCAATATCAGTCTCTGTGAAGCAGAGCCATGTCACGCCACCTATCTGTCTTCATTGTCTCATCAGAATCTCAGTATCCTCATCTTTAATTTCATCTACCTCTAGGGCTAAATGCAGTAAAATAAAATGATGTTCATAAGGCATTTGGTACTGTTCTTGGAACATAGTAAGTAATCAGAAAATAGTTATGGCAGCAAAGAGGCAAGGTGAGAGACTCAGGACAGCAGTAATTTGAAAGGAAAGTATGGTGATACTGCAGAATCAACTAGACTTCTGAGAGCATTGCTCAGCTCTCATTTCTTGAAAGAGCTGATGCATTTTTAATAACACTATTTACTTAATTATGCAATTAAAAACACATTGATCATAAAACACCCTATAGATTTCAATGCAAACTTTCAAGAGGAAATACATTTAATAGTACCACATTAAATGTATGCATCAATTTTAAAACTCATCCCAAATTCAGAAGCAATACAATTTTACAAAAATGAATATCTTGGAGAAAATAGGTGGATGAGTATGAGGTGCGTGTTAAGCATTCACCTTTATTATAATATAGGAGAGTATTTGAGAACCACTGTGATTCTGCTAGTGTGTCAAACATTGCTGGGTTATTGTTGTTTTGTTTGTTTTATTCTTTGTTTTTTTTGTTTGTTTGTTTAGCAGCTCTGTTTAAAAAAAAAACAAAAAAAACAAACTTGTCATATCTTTATTAGTATTTGGAGTTGCATGTTGATAGAATTTAGAATTGGATATGAATTTAAATACAAGTTAAATACAAGTTAAACTCTGTATGTCCTCTAAGACACCTTCAGCGCCAGACAGTTGCTCTATCTTCATTAACTCATTTAAGTTGGGCACCAGGTTTTGTGAGAAATAATTACTTATTACAATGATTTGTATGAGAGAGAGAGAGAGAGAAATAACCAATGTCCCTGGACTAAAAGAAGGCAGAGATAAGATTGAGATTAGAACCCTGGTTTATCTGACTCAGAAGCCTGTGTTCCTAACTGGTTTGCTAAGTCATCTCCCTGGATAGTTTTCCTTGCCTTAGAATTGATCAAATGCCTCACCCCTTTTTAACATGGGTACTGAGAAGAACCTGCTGAGCTCAAATAAGCCAGTCACCCAATCCCAGAGCTCCCTACCACAGTCACTTTCCTAGTTGCCTCTGACCACTCTGTAATTAACATCATCCCAGAGGAGAAGTGATTTCTGCACTGTTGGCTTGCTCTGGATAAAGTAATTGCCCACATTTGAGCTTTCAGGAAGAGAGCATGCCTGGAGAAAGGAGAATTTAGAGGGAATTAAAAGGAGAGTAGACAAGAGGGGAATTGGTACAAAAACAAAGAGTTTCATTTTAGTGCATATTGCTAATCAGGAGCTGTGACAATATGCTGATATTTTTGCTAACTAGCTTTGTAAAGTTTGTGTTAAGCATCACGAAAAATGAATGATTTCTAAATTACATTTAGAGTGATAAAATACGAGTTGAAGAGTCCAGACATGGCATCCAGGGCAGAGTTTGAATATCACTACTCTCTGGAAAAGTAGTTTGTCTTGGGGTTTCAATGAAGACTTGAAAAGAATGATGAGTGGACTCTGCTGCTGAAGGTGTCTTAGAGAATATGCAAGGAAAACAGTGCAGTAATCAATTAGTAATGTCTGCTATGGGCAAGATTTTCAAGAGTTTAACTTGTATTTACCAGCAGGGCTTTTAAAATAACAAGGACGCTAACCTAACATTAGCATAACATAACCAAGGCTAATTTAAGACAAAAGCTCTTGATTGAATATGAAATGCATGCTTGAAAGTGGGGAGAGTTGTTCAAACAACTGGAAAACCCATTGGGTGGTCAGAATTTCTTAAAAGGGAGTCAACTTCCAAATTGCCTGAGAGTAAAAAGGAAAAAACAGGTTTTTGTCTTTTTCTTACAATATTAGATTCCTAAAGATTAAAAAAAAACACACACATCTAAGGTGCAATCCTGACTTCTCCAAAGTATCAAAGGCACTCAGCCAGGTTTGGAAACAAAAATGGCAATTTGCTGAATGTTCCAATTAAATTAATAGTTGATGAATGTATCAAGTGTGTTAATTGGATTCTGCTTGCATGAAATCCTGGCTGTTTATTGGTTAGAACTTTGGAGAAGAGCCCTAGAGATTTTTCATCCTAGCAGAGAAAAACAATTGAATGTGAACAACTGGGGGAAGGATTAAAAAAATACATACTCTAACACAAATCAACCTGAAGGGATTTCTGTGGGAGCTTATCGAATTATATCTTAAAGACAAAGTGAATTTTTTATGGAGAGCATTCACCGGTTTTCAGTTCTGACTGCTTTCCCCTAAGAAATAGCAGGGTCTTTTATGAGCTAGAATATGACTTACAGGAAATCTCTTTCTTCTTTTAGTGGTAGAACCTTTTTAATGCCGCAGAATCTCAATGTGTAGAATATAGAAAAGAGGTGCTGCTTTGGTTGACAAAGGGAGGAGGACGGAGAGTCCCGTTTAATAGTCACATTCTCACCCCACAGGGCCTTTTTGCAGAATATTTGAAATCCCTGATGTTATCCAGCCTCTCATGATGCATAAGAGGAATTGCTATTCAGATGGGCTTAGTGACTTAGTCAAGGTTACACAGATAGATAGTGACTATGTGAAAGCCTCTGCCTGGACATCTGAACCCCAAATTAAGGTAGACCTTAGCCATAGGCCTACATTTAGTATTCTTGCACTATTGTCTTCATACAATCAGGGAAGTCTTTCTTTTCTCTTTAGATTTTGTTTCCATGACTCCATTTATTTTGGAGTCTAAGGTCTGAATAATTTTAGAGTCCAAAACATTTGCATTTGTAAGTTTTAATATACTGTTGTTATTAGATTATTTGCTTATATGTTAATGTATTCTTCTAGATTACAGCCTCCTTGAGGGTAGAGTCTCAGTGCTCAGGATACTGAATCTACTTAATTAGCATGTGTTTAACATAACTGAATGTGTAATAATAATCTGGAACATATATTAAAGAAACTCTTTGTCAAAAAAAAAAGTTTATAAAAAGATCCCATTTCAGCATCCTGGTCCCAATATTTTCATTATACTTCAATCCAGAGGCACTTACTCAGTGAGCCTCTAATTTGGTTCCTTATTTGTGATTGCTTTTTCCAGTTAGCTTTTTCTATGAAATGTATCTCGCCTTCTAAATTAATTTGTGGATATTTTTTCTTGTGTTATCTATTATCCTCTTATATGTATTCTATCATATTACCAGAGATATTAACAATATTTAACCACTGGTATATCAACGGGCCCTGACCAGTAAGAAAATGATGCTAGCAATGGGAAAGTCACTGGGGCCCTGCCTATGCCTGTTAGCTGAGTGTCCACGTCCTGTACCCCAAGTGAAGCAGGAAGCAGGATCCTGTGCGCATCGTCATTTCTCCCCTGCCAGCATCCCCCGTGCTCAACAAATCTATCCATGCCCCCAACTCCGCTTGCTCAACCAGACATTAATAAAAGTAGCTATCTCACTGACGGTTTTGCAGCAAAGATAAATGAAGATTTAACAGTCCATTGAGTTTCACTTTCCAAAAACATACCACACTCGCATGCATTCATTTAGCAAATGTTTATTGAATACCTACAATGCGCTAGACTGTCTCCTCTTCCCACTCTCTTTTCAGCATGTGTGTCTCTGGCTCTTTCCTTCTCCCTCTCACCCTTCCCCATGGGCAGCCATCAGCCCCATTCTCCTCGCAGAGGTTCCTCCCCAGCTCTTGGTCTCCTTGTTTTCTAAGGCAGAACAGTTCACCTCTGCCACAGCTCACCTGCACCCATCATTGGACCATGCTACAGTGGGAGGCTGTTTGCAGAAAGGTGATTCACGCTCATCAAATAAATGCCACTCAGTTGTTAGAGGAGTTTGTCGCCTTAGAAACTGCAAGAGGAAACATAATTATTTTTGTCAGAAGAGAACAACTTTTGAGGTTCCTATTAACATCTATACAGTGAAGGGCATATAAAAATTCTCTGGTAATACATACTGAGTGAAAATCGCAGAACTAAGCTAATTCAGCAATCTTCTTTTCCCATTCTTAAAATATATGCTAAAATATAGAGTGTTTGATGATATTTTGCTGAAAGGAAGGCATTCATTCAACCACCAAATCATTATTTTTTGATAGCGTGCATTGTTGTGGGGTTGTTGTTTGTGGTGTTTTTTGTTGTTTGTTTTTGTCTAAGAGACAGGAGATCAATGAATCATGAAAGACTATAGAAAGAAGCACTTACTGTGCAGTTGAGATGGGCAGCTAGAACTAAGAGGAATGGGGAGAGCATTCAAGGCAAGGGACATGGCCTGGGAACAGAAGAAGCTCTACAGAGGAGGGAATAGCTGCAGTGAGTTTGAAAGAATGAGTAGGAATTACTCAAGTGAAATGGAAGCTGGCCCATTCCAGGTGGTTGAGTTGGTTTGCCTGTAAACAAGAGAACAGCAGGGTCTTAGTAGGGTGTGAACATAGACATGAATATGGGGTTCTGGGAGAGCAGAGGGTAGAGAGGTAGGCACCCTCTGTTTTGTTTGTTTGGTGTTTGTTACTTTTATTTTGATAAAATTTCAACTTACAGAGAAGTTATCAGAATGACCCAAAGTTCTCTTGGTTTCCTGTTTGTTCTCCCCTGTTTCATCCCCCCTTCCCCCCTTCCCTCCCCCATCCTCTCCCTGTAATTTTATTTAGGGACCATTTTAAGATAAGTTGCAGATATATTGCTCTTTGAACTCTTCACACACTTAAGGATATATTTCTAAGAACAAAAACATTTTCTTACCAATAACCACAGTACAATTACTAAACATTGATGTAATGGTCATATTAAATCCACACTTTGTACTCATATTTTGCCATTGACCCAATAACAACTAATCCAGGATACCCATTGCATTCAGTTGTCAGGTATTTTAAGTCTCCATTCATTCAGAATAATTCCTCAACTTTTCTCGACATTTTTGGAAAGTACCAACTGGTTATTTTGTAGAATCTCATTTTGTGTTGATCTGCTGTTTTTGGTTGTGTGTGTGTGTGTGTGTGTGTGTGTGTGTGTGTGTGAGAGAGAGAGAGAGAGAGAGAGAGAGAGAGAGAGAGAGAGAGAGAGAGAGAGAGAGAGAGAAAGAGAGAGAGGAAGATCAGGGATATTACCTATGTGCTATGGTGCTCTCCAGAGACACAAGATGTCCTTTTATTTGTGATTTTAACTGCAATCACTTGGTTGAGTTGTTGGCAGTCGGGACTGTCCATTGTAAGGTAACTATTTTTAACCATTGTGATATTATAAAAACTAATTTATGGGGGACTGTGTCAGTATCCAGTTTTCCTTATAAAACTTTCACCTGCCAAGACCGGTTTGGCTCAGTGGATAGAGCGTCGGTTTGCGGACTGAAAGGTCCCAGGTTCTATTCCAGTTGGGGGCATGAACCTTGCTTGTGGGCACATCTCCACTGAGGGGCTTGCAGGAAGTAGCTGATCGATGTCTCTCTCATCGATGTTTCTAACTCTCTATGCCTCTCCCTTCCTCTCTGTAAAATATCAATAAAATATATTAAAAAAAACTTTCACCTGCTAGTTTTATTTATTTTTAATAGTATTACAGGTATGTACAGAACTTCTGAAATACTACTTCTCATTATCCCACCTTCTGCTCCCCTCCTCCCAGCCCCTACCTACCCACTCCCAGGTCTTCACCTCCCTATTGCCCATTCACCTACTGATTTGAGCCTTTCTTGACACATTTTTTTGTCCTGAGTCAATTATGAGTGTGAGGGCTAAAATGCTGATCTTCCCCCAATTTTATCTTTTCCCCTCAATGAATTAATCGGCATTCTGTTACACAAAAGGGCTTTCCCTTCTCCTCCTGTATTTGTTTGTTATCAGTGTGGAATCATGGATTAATTCAGGCAACTGGTTTCTGAATTCAGGCAATATGTTACTGTCATTATTAATTTTGAGATTCAAAGTAGCCAGTGGGAGTCCCTTCAAGCTGTCCCTTTCGATATACCTTTACATTTTCTGTTCGCCCTTCTTTCTGGAACTAGGTATTCTGAATTCATCTTACCTTTTCACTATCCCAGCCATGGCATCAGTTATTTCTGATTCTCCCATTTGGGCAGGAGTTTATTTCTGGTCTGGAGTTTGGGCCTATAGGTTCTATGGAAACTTGAAAGGCTTTTAAGTCGGTGAGTGACATACTCAGGTTTGTGTTTGACATCATTGTTTGCCTCAGAGTTGAGAACAAGTTGGAGGCAGTACGACTCTCCAGACTGAGGACAAATGTACTAGTGGCTCTAAACTCCATGTTTAAGAATTCTTCATGCCTACTAGCCATCTCAAATCTATTGACCAGCATTTCTGAGATTGGGATATAAATATCAGTATTAAAAAATAAAAACTGTCAAAAAAAACCCCTCATAACTGTTTATATCATTCCAAATATTTAAGGTTGAAAATCAATGTGTTAGAAGGCATTTGCAATAGTAGTTTGGAATGAGATGATGAAGGTCCTTTAAAGCAATAACTGTGTCTTAGTGCAAACAATATAGGCCTTAGTGCCAAATCTTTGGGTTCAGGACTTATATTTACTGCTTGATTCTTCATGTGATCTCTTGAGTCCTTTAATTCGTAAAAAAAGATGCATTTATTTGTTTTTGCATTCTTCATATAATTCTTAAAGATCAAATAAAATAGCAAATAGGGAATTATGTCTTCATATGCAAATGTTTTCAATGTAAAGCATATTATAATTATTTGATTGAGTGCATAAATTAGAAGAGTAGAATATGTTTCTCACCTTTTAGCACATTTACTTTGCTGCCAGATTCATTTATTCCTTCAACCAACGTTAATTAGGCACAGGTACCAGACACTGAGAATACAATAATGAAGGGAAAATGAAAAAAGTACTCCAGAACTCATGTTTCTTACAGTCCAGTGAAGCAAGGTAGACATTAATTCAATGGAAACAAATGCAAATGTACAATGTGATAAGTCCTGAAACACAAGATGTATATGATGCTAAAAGCAAATACAGGGAAAGTAAATTTAATCATGAGTAATTAGGAATGGGTTGTTTGCAGGAATAGGAGATGTGGATTAATCTAAGAACTGAAAATATTAAAAGTTAACCATGTAAGTAGATGTGTGTGTTCATAAAATTGTGTTATCCATATACCTTTATCTGTTTGGGGCAGACCTGCTTTATGCCATCTGATATAACATCTGATTTAACTAGATTTTTCTTTTTAAGATTTTTTTTCAGTTTTGGTGAGATAATAAATTGCAAATATTTAAAGTGTTTATATGATGAGCTTTGACACATGTGTATACTTGTGAAAGTATCACCATAACTAATATAACGAATATACCCATTTCTCCAGAAGTTTTCTTTAGCACTTTTGCATCCTACCCCTTCCTTGTCCATTACACACTCTCATCCTATACCAAGGCAACCATTGATCTTCTCTCTGTCAGTATAGATTTGCTTGCATTTTGTTAGCAGAAGAAATAGAATAGTGGGCTAGCTATAGTTATAAGAAATATTAATCATACTCTGTGAGCCATTTTTTGGAGGCAATTATAAATGTGGATGTTTTACAACTAACTCTCAGTACATTTCAGCTTCATAAATATAACTCAATTCAGTAAGAATATAATGGAATGTCATAGCAAAATGTGAATTTTTTATTATCACTACTAAAATTATCCAAAGTGATGAATTTTAAATTGAATTAACAATCAAAACAATGTCACATTTCACCAGTGGCAGATATAGTTTAAAAATTTTATTTTTATTCCATGAATTGGATAACGAATTGAATCATGACCAGAATGAGTGATTTTGTATTAGAAACAACTGATGATAATAGCATATAAACAGGCATCATTAGCTGCTTGAAAAGCTTTTTTTTCTCTAATACAGACCATATATTATCAGTTATTTTGCTGTACATTCACAGCAAAACTAAGAAGTGAGAATGGGTAAAATTAAATAACATTTACTTGATTTTTTATTAGAAATGTGCTAAAAATGCCAATTTTGACCCCCAACCCAGACCTACTGAAGTTGGAGTTTGACTTCAGCCATGTGTGTGCATTTTTTTAATTGAATTTATTGGGGTAACACTGGTTAATAAAATGATGTAGGTTTCAGGTGTACAATTCTATAATAACATTATCTATATATTGTATTGTGTGTTCACCACCCAAAGTCAACTCTCCTTCGAACACATCTGTGTTAACAAACCCTCTAGAATAGTCTATTGCACATGCAAGTCTGAGAACCAGATATCTAAATGAGAAGTCAGATTTCATAGAAGTTCTGTAGGAATACAATGATACCTTCTGTAGGTACCAGTGTTGAATCATTGTCTTGGACAAAGTCTTCATAAAATAACTACTGACTACTGACTAAGACTCGCACATATATATTTTTACCTTTCAATAAATGTGCCAAGGCAACTCAAGAAAGGATTGGGGAGAAACCAAGATGGCGCATAGGTGAACACCTAAGCTGCTGCCTCGCACAACAATTTCAAAACTACAACTAAAATACAGAATGGACATCATCCAGAATCACAGGAAAGCTGGCTGAGTGGAATTCTACAACTAGAAGTAAAGAGAAGGACTCACAAAGACTCAGAGGAACTGTAAAAATATGAGGTACAGAGACATGCTCGTGGAGAGGACAGGCAGAGGAGGGTCTGGCTGACTTCCTCTAGTGGGAGAGAGATGGAAAATCTCAACTGCACTGAACCTCAGCCCCAGGAGAGACTCATAGGGTGAGTCTGGACTGTTGTGAAAAGGAAGGAGTGTACGGAAATTTAGGGGATCCATGAAAGACAGAAGTCTGGGGGCTTGCAAAAGTGCGTATGAAAGTGTGCGCAAAAAGTGCACACACACAGCGCTGACTGTGATTGTGCCTCTGGCTTTCTCCAGCAGGAGGAAAACAGAATCTCACAATAGCACTGAAATCCAGGTCCAACTGCACTGAACCCCAGTTTTGGGCGAGACCTTGGGGACTGAAACTCATACGGGTCCCTAGAGCACATGGAAACTCAGGGGAACCAAAAGGCAGAAGTTTGTGTGTGTGAAAAGCAGAGGTCTGGAGGCAAGCCCCCATGCGCAGAAACAGCTGATCCACATAACCAATTGGCTTGGAGGTCAATCCCCCCCCCCCAGTGATACCAACAACAATCAAGAATTAACTACAACAAGACTGTACACACAGTTCACAAAGTGGTGCACCAAGAGTGTCCATCTCAAGTAACTGGAGAGGCAGAGCTACTGGACCACATAGGACACCTAGCACACAAAGCTACCCTACCAACTCAGGGAAGCAGCAAAATATGTGAAGACTAAAGAACAGATCAGAAACAAAAGAAATGGAGGGAAACAAATGACTGGGTATAGAGTTCAAAACCACAGTTATAAGGTTTTTAAGAATTTCTTAGAAAAAATGGATAAATTTAGTGAGACCCAAGAGTAGATGAAAAAGAACCAACTAGAAATTAAACATACACTGACTGAAATAAAAAATATTATGCAGAGTCCTAACAGCAGACTAGAGGAATGCAAGAATCAAGTCAAAGATTTGAAATACAAAGAAGTAAAAAACACTCCACTGGAAAAGCAAAAATAAAAAAAGAATAAAAATAATGTGAAGATAGTATAAGGAGCCTCTGGGACAATTCCAAATGTACCAACATCAGAATTATGGAGGTGCCAGAAGAAGAGAGAAAGCAAGATACTGAAAACCTATTTGAAGAAATAATAACTGAAAACTTCCCCCACCTGGTGAAAGAAATAGACTTGCAAGTCCAAGAAGCACACAGAACCCCAAACAAAAGGAATCCAAAGACAACCACACCAAGACACATCATAATTAAAATACCAAGAGCAAAAGACAAAGAGAGAATATTAAAAGCAGCAAGAGAAAACCGGTTAATTACCTACAAGGGAGCACCCGTACGACTGTCAGCTGATTTCTCAACAGAAACAATGCAGGCCAGATAGGAATGGCAAGAAATATTCAAAGTGATGAATAGCAGGAACTTATAACCAAGATTACTCTATCCAGCAAAGCTATCATTCAGAATAGAAGGGCAGATAAAGATCTTACAGATAAAAAAAAAAAATAAAGGAGTTCATCAACACCAAACCAGTATTATATGAAATGATGAAAGGTATTCTTTAAGAAGAGGAAGAAGAAAATGGTAAAGGTAAAAAATTATGAATACCAATACAAATCTATCAACAAGTGAATCTAAAAATCAAGTGAATTAAAAATGATGAACAGAATAAACTGGTGAACATAATAGAATCAGGGGCATAGAAAGGGAGTGGACTGATAATTCTCAGGGGGAAAGAGGTGAGGGAGAGGTGCAGGGAGATACTGGACAAAAATCATACACCTATGCATGAGGACAATGAGGGGAAGGTAAGGGCAGAGGGTAGGGTGGGAACTAGGTGGGGGGGAGATAAGGGGGGAAAAAAGAGGAACAATTGTAATAATCTGGACAATAAAGATTTATTAAAATTTTTTAAGAAAGGATTGGGTAATACTTTCAATAAATGTTGTTGAGCCCAGCTAGTGTGGCTCAGTGGTTGAGCATCGAACGGTCATGTTTTGATTCCGGGTCAGGGCACATGTCTGGATTGTGGGCTCAAACCCCAGTAGGGGGTGTGTCGGAGTCACTTGATCAATGATTCTCTCTCATCATTGGTGTTTCTATTTCTCTCTCCCTCTCTCTCTGAACTCAATTAAAAAGAAAATACTTTCTAGAGAAGAGTCAGTGAAGTTGTCAAAGATTTCAAATTTACTAAACACAAAAAAATACAGCTTTGAAGAAATTTATATGAATATAAAATAACAAATCCATATTATTGGAAAAAAATACATTCCTCAA
The DNA here is from genome assembly GCA_004026805.1 of Lasiurus borealis. Lineage (NCBI taxonomy): Eukaryota > Metazoa > Chordata > Mammalia > Chiroptera > Vespertilionidae > Lasiurus > Lasiurus borealis. The sequence goes on along the minus strand of PVJN01001164.1, from coordinate 23,605 downwards.
AAACAAACAAACAACAACAACAACACAGAAAAAAACCAGTGACACATTTTTAAGGGCATATGTGACCAAGAAACTGATTAAAGTACTTGATTAAAGCTAATTCAGCTTATTTTATTTTTATGTTTAATCAATATGAAGTTTTAAAATTTTGTGCTTAAGTGTACAAAAAATGTTGGTTTTATGTTTTTAAGAAATACTTTTATTTTTGAAACCCTAAGTAGACTAAAACCAATTTAAAAGTCAGTAATCATTTCAATATTATATGTTATACTTTTCAGCATTATCTCTCAGTATAAAATTTTTCCTGGTTTGAATAACAATCCTTACAGTCTTCCAGCTTGAAGGGAAGGCAACTTTGACTACATATCAATGTGTACAAAGAGTTAGAGGCAGAAAGGAACATGACATTTGTGAATTCAAGGGAAGGCTGGTGAGAATTTTGCTTACTCTCGGGTATCAGATAAATGGCATTATCTCTCTTTTCTGAGAAATTGAAATGCACACCTCCTTATAGCCAGTTCTTTTTAGCAGGTGAGAGTCTGCAGACTTGACACTTCATAAGAACCAGCCACTATTTAGAACAACTATATGTTGCCATTTAATAACCGAATTAGCATTCCTTGCTAGGCTTCAGCTGTGCACTGGTTCTAAGTGGACCCTATTGTATTGTTTTGCCTCTTACTGTATTTCAGTTAACATATGTTAATTATGTCAGAGATGAAGTAGATAAAAAAAAGATAAAAATTCTCCATAAAGGCGGCTCCTTTGAGGGCAATTCACAAACATTTCATCTTGGCTAATGTCTTTTTTAAAAAAGTGCCTCTGCCTCAGAGATCTCCAAGTAGTTCCTTGCCTAACACGACCTATGTGATCAAACATGAAAACCTTTTTTTAATGGGTAAAGTATCATAAGATATCATAAATATATATACAAACACACAGACATATTTGACATTTATATGTTTAAGACTTACTAGTAATCTAAGGTTCTGTTAAGGATCATTACAGCTCAAACTGGTTTGGCTCAGTAAATAGAGAATCCCCTGCGGACTGAAGGTCCCGGGTTTGATTCTGGTCAAGGGCATGTACCTTGGTTGCGGGCACATCCCCAGTGGGGGGCATGCAGGAGGAGGCTGATCGATCTCTCTCTCTCATCAATGTTTTTGACTCTGTCCCTCTCCCTTCTTCTCTGTAAAAAATCAATAAAATATATACATATATTTTAAAAAAGGATCATTACAGTTTAATCCTCTTTTCCTCAACCACTGAGACATCACTTTTGCAGTTGACTGAGCTCTCTACCTATTCCTCAAAGCAGGGCCTCCACACATCCATTGACAACATGGAAAACTCTCACACTCCCTGCACATACCAGATTGTTGGAATTCCTTACAATTTCAGGTAAGATAGTTGATGAGCTGGCCGTAGTTTTCAGTGGCTGCTCTATTAGTTTAGACTATACTTCTCTGGGATCTGGTGTGCTTCAATATCAGACAATATTAATAGCATTTTGACTAATTGGGTGCTAATTATTTCTTATCACCAAATTTCATTCTTCTACATACATCCCTCAGGCTAATAGTGGATAAAAGAAGCGAAACAAAGGCCTTTCCTCATATAGAGAAACTGGCAAAACTAAAATAAAAATCAGCCCCTGTCCTTAAGGTGCATCATCTAGTAACTCAGTCATGACTGAGGTTGGATGGCTAGCAGTAGAAGGTTTCTGGAGTAGACTTGATTGGCCCTGGGGACACAGCTATGCTCATTTCTCCCTCTGAATACACGGAGCACTTAAATTTTGCTATTCTAGGAACTGGAAGAAAAAGTAAGGCATTTATTTACCAGATGCTCAATCTAGCTTGGGAAATAAGCCCTAAAGTAGAAAGCAGTTAAATTAAATGCATTAGGCAGCATATGCTTTATACTGTACTTCAAAAAAAAAAAAAAAAAAGCCAGAAATACATTTACAAGAGCTCTTAGGAAGGTTAATGTAGGTGGAGGAGACTTCAAAGAAAACTTTGTAGATGAGAAGAGAATTGGGATAGATTTTAAAGATGGGGGTAGTATTTGAAGATAAAAAAAAAAAAGGAGAGACAGCATTTATAGTCATAATTGAAGATTCTCAACTTTTCATCCTAATATTTAGCAAATATGTAAGGCCGGTGTAGTCTATTATCTTCTTGGGACAAAAAGAGTTCCCCATGAGGTAAATGTAGCTCTGTTTATTGATTGTTAACATGGAAACTGTATTTATATCTTAGGAGCTTCCTCAGAATTTGTAAACTTCTTGAGGCCATGAATATTCTACCGTCCTCCACACCGTCTGCCTCTGAAACATTGATGACACTATCCAACACAGTGCCTTGTCTCTGGTCTCAGAAATGTCTGATAACTCTACGCAGGCATGGATGTTTGAAGCAACATGACTCAGAATTTCTCTTGGTTCATACAACCTCATTTTATCTAGATTACTGTTCAGGTTAGGAATTTAGGCAGACTGGAGATGGAGTTCCTGTCTAAATCTCAACCATTGGCCAAGCTCACAAACTGCCTATAGATTCCATTTCTTACTTTTTCAGAACACATGTTATTTCTTTCCTTACCATCCAATGCACTTGATAGTGGAATGGTTTCTTTGATAACTGATCATATGCTGCTGTGTGAAATTAGCATCAGAACAGAATGGGAAGTCTTCAGATCTGAGATCTATTGCTTTCTCTGACTTTGGCAGAGTCTCTTCTCTGGAAATTGTGAGCTAACTTTTAAGGCCTTGCCTGGTTTTACTACTCTCTCAGATTTTTTTTTTTCAAGGATTTGGGAAAATATACTTCCTGCTTTGAAAAGGTTTCCGTTGCAATTTCTTTATCTTTCCCTGGGAATTTATGAAACACTCAGCAGCTGTTCCCTTTCCATGAAGAATGAAGTGAATAGGTTTGGCAGCTGTTTACATGTTGCTCTGTGATAAGTGGGCTTGCACTATTCTGTATAAACGGAATGTATTAATCATTCCCCACGCAAGTAGTCACATTTTACAAGCAGATTGAGAAGCTTAAGAAAGGAAAAAAGTTCAACTTCTGTGTAGACGTCTAAAGGTAATTGAATTCGCATTTCAACAATTGTGTAACATAAAAAAATAGTCATTTTTAGAAGCCCTATAAAATATTTTGCGGGATTAATGTATATATATTGCGGATAAGGTAGGCTCAAAGTTTGGGCTTGAAGTTTTAATGTGTAGGGAACTCCAGACAGTGGATGGCCAGAGGACAGGTAAGCAGAGGGTATAATATCCAAATATCTATAGATCTGCATGAACAATGAGACATCTGACTTCAAATGAAAGAACGGGAACGATGGGTATAAAGTAGAGGAGATAATTTATAGCTAATCATGAAGAACTTTCTAAAGTCAGCCCAGAGATGGAACTAACATATGACACCAAGTTCCTGACACTTGGGTAAAATGGGGGTATGGCAGCATTGAGAGCCATTTGACTTGGACATTTTTTTAATTTTAAGTGAAAACAACAACAAATCGAGACTCTATATAAAGAGGAAATTTATTGTGTCAGGTGGCTCAATAGTGCAGTCCCAGCTAGATCTAAGGCTCATGTAATATCATTAGGAACTCATGCCTTCCCATTTCTTGACTCCCTTGACTTCTCCGGTAGCTCCATTTGTCAGCACCATTATCCCAAACAAGTTCCAGACCCTCATATTAGCAAGGTGGCCTCTGGAAGATTCAGATTCCCATGCTACAGGATCAGTTTTAAGTGCAGAGGAAATAAGAACCTTCTTTCTGCAAAAATGCTCATGTAGAAATCTCAGGATGAGTTCTGAGTTGAAGAAGTTTAGGTTCATGACCTCCAACATGGCTTGGTTTCCAGGTCTGGATTAGCTTTCCCTCCCACCCAGAAGTGTCTTCACCGCCATCTCAGCAGACAGTATCCAATGTGTGAAGGGTGTTACCCCAAATAAAGTCAGGACTCTGGTAGCATAAGGAGAAATGAAAGATTGGCAGCAAAAGCAACAAGTATCCATCATAGTACTTGGGTCCTAGAAAAGTGAAAAGATTCAATCAACAGTTTTCAGTAAATTTTTAGCAGTGGATCCAACAATTTGTATATCCAACAAAATATTTCACAAAATATGTATAACAAAAAGGATGCTCTTCTGGTTGAAGCATCATGAGTTCCTAGAGCAGTGGTTCTCAACCTTCCTAATGCTGGGACCCTTTAATACAGTTCCTCATGTTGTGGTGACCCCCAACCATAAAATTATTTTCTTTACTACTTCCTAACAGTAATTTTGCTACTGTTGTGAATTGTAATGTAAATATCTGTGTTTTCTGATGGTCTTAGGCGACCCCTGTGATGGGGCCGATGGACTCCCAAATGGGTCGCGACCCACAGGTTGAGAACTGCCGTCCTAGAGGTATAACAAATTAAACATTTTTTACCTCAATTTATATGTCTTCCTAAGAGTATGAGGATAAAGCTTTGGATTCTACTGAGCACATTGAATAGTAAGGTTCCAGAGAACCTGGAGTCTGTGACTATTATCTTATATTCATTTTAGGCTTTGGGTCTAATCATTGGATTGTAACTCTGCTAAATATTTGTTGGAATGAATTTAATAAGATGCATAGAATTTAGGTGGGGAAACACATCTAAATTTTGCTTGGCATTCTGTGTTTTCCAAAGTACTTTCGCTTACCTTTTTATTTGTTTTTAATGACATCCCTATGAGCTAGACAGTGTGTTGTTTTTATTTTTCAAATCATTATATAATCAATGATGAAGAGTAACATTATGCACCATTTGGTACCCACCAGCCCATGTTTATCAAGTTTTAATTTCGTATCTGCTCCAGTTCTCTCTCCTTTATATGAAGAAAACATTGCAGTTAAAATCCCCTGTGTTCTATTTGTATTCAATTCCCTTCCTCTCTGCCCAGAAGTAAACATTATTATGAATTTGAGTGTATGCAATTTCTGTAAATGTTTGATTTTCTACTACACATTTATATATCCATAAAATATATAATTATTTTGCATTCTATATATACCTAAGAGTGTGTGAAGATAACATTAAACCACAATCAATAAATCATGTGCTGTTTGACCTAAATTATTTTAAAACTTGTATTGATACATATAGATACAGCTTGTTCTCATTGTAACGAGGAATTGAAATGATTATTTTAAACCAAATGGTATAATCATTAATAGAGAAGTATATTTAGGTATTTTTCTTGTGTCTTTGTTCCCAATGAACATTGACATTAATCAGTAGACCTACAAATATGAAAGCCATCGCATTGTGAAAAGCTAGATTTAACCTACAGAGCACACACAGACATACAGCCGTAGCTCCACAGCAGCTCTTCCTGCCCTGGGATCTCTGTAATCTCCACAAACAACCTACAGCAAATTGTGTTTATATTTGAATTTTTCTGGGAAGTATCTTTATTTATCTTTGTAATCTCAAAGAGAACTATAACCTGCAAAATTTACGAACACTGCCTTAGATGCTTTATAAAATATTTACAAATCATTTCCAACTAGGTGAATTAAAACAAACTTTTAGCAGATGGAATAGGGATATATTTTAGTTTTTTTTTTTCCCAGCGGTCTACAAAAATTGTATTCATTTTTTTTTTCATCTCCTCTGTATCTCAAAGCAGAGGGTGAAGTTTGGTAAAATAATAGTCATGAAACTGGCTCTGTCCATTCATGTCACATATTTTCATTTTACAAAACTTTTAAAACCAAAGGCCTAACCTTTTGTTCCTTTTGTGGTCAGCATTTTCTGATAACATGTCATTGTTTCTCGGTCAACTAAGCACAACTCGATTTAAAATCAACTTAACACACTCATTGAGAACGTAGGGGAGACCATGCTTCTCAAGGTGGGGTAACTTCGGTGAAGAATGTCCCCTCTGCCTTTCCCAGCCCCATTCTACCTAAACTGGTGAGAGAACACTGGGTTTTTAAGGTCATAACATAGTCCTAGTATATCTACACCTGGGCTAGTGATCCTCCAAGCCATAGCTCCATGATGAAAAGGTTAAACAATGGGTTTCTGTTCAGCCACCATATACACTTCTTGTTTCTTACTGAGCTCGGAGAATTGCTCTAAATCGTTGCCCTATATTCGATGCCCTACATTTAACACCCTATATTTTTCTTAACAGGCCTATCCCTTTCTTCTCAGCTACTATAGAAGCCTCATACCCAAAACAATAACACTGGGAAGGTCATAGTAACAACCAGCATATATTGAGTGTTGGCTCTGATTCAGAAACTATGCTCAGCACTTTATTCATGTGCCTATTTATCTATCCATTCATTTATCTGCTCAACTAACATTTGTTGAACATGCTACCTGCCAGGGAGAATCAGGGCTAATGATAGATACTTTCCTTGGCATCATGGAGATAAGAGTCTACAGGGAATATTATTCAAGTATCAACTAATAAATGTGAACTCGAAATATTGTGATAAGAGCTACAGAGTAGAGGTGTATGGTTTATAGGAACATGCAAAGAAGAAAAAGGGATGGGTTTCCAAAAAGTAATAATGAAAATTGATATTGGAAGGCTCAGTAGGCATTAACTAGGCAAAGAAGAGAGGAAAAGAATAAATATTATGCATATGTAGCCTAGATCATTGGTGGGCAAACTGTGGCTCATGAACCATGATTTGCCGCTCTGTTGACTAATGAGTTTGCTGACCACTGGGACAGGAGCTTAATCATAAGGAACAACAACAGCCTGTAATTATTGGAATCGAGAGTCTAGGTCAGTGGTTGGCAAACTCATTAATCAACAAAGTGGCAAACAGTGGCTCAAAAGCTGCATGTGGCTCACGAGCCGCAATTTGCAGACCACTGTAGATAATGGAAAAAAACTAAAATTCTGACAATAAATAGTCTTGGAGTTTAGGCATTATTATATTCATTGTACTACTGAACTGAGCTTAATATAACGAATGCAAAGGCATTCTGTTGGGAAGTAGCAGGACAAAATCAAAGACATGTATAGCCTCAAAAGGCATACACTTAAACTATACCATTCCTAATTCTCAAATATGAAAAAGCACCAAATTCAGATGATTCCCAGGGGAACTATGTCAAAGGAGTAAAGACCACATAATATCAGTGCTTATTTTAGACAATGGAAAAAAAGAAAAGTTCTTAAATTGTTTTTTATAAGACAGCTATGGCCAATCTTGTTTTATATGTATACCCCCATATTGGGTAATTTTTAACCATGTCCTATCATCTCAACTACAAATATGCCTGTGTTTTTGTTTTCAAAGATATTATTGCAATATCATTATCACATCTAAATAGATACAAAGAGTAATTATGAAAAGATTCAACTTGTCTTAGTTGATTGCCCCAAAAGCTGTCCCCGTGTCTTTCTCTTTTCTGTTTTTCACAAATTCTTCAAAACACAAAACCTGAGGTCTCTACATTTTAATTAATTGCTATATCTCTTAAATTTCTTGATTGATAGGTTCTCCATCTCTTACTTTTTTTCTAACTTATTTGTTAAAGAAACAATTTGGTTTTGTACAAAGTTTCTTATATTATCTTGATTCTGCCAATTTCACAATCAGTGTTCTTTGGCAAGAATCTTCAGAAGTGGAATGTATAGCTCTATCCAGAGACACATCATAGTGACTATTTTATTGCTGTCTACATCAAACAGATTGAAAATAGTCGGCTGAAATTTCCACTCATTAACTATCTGATGTTACTGTTCATATAGAAAAGGCAAGACAGATACTTGGTTCATTTTTTATTTTACTAGTTTTCAAACTGGTAAACTCTTGTGTGTTTTTGTTTGTTTGATTTTATCGTACTCTAAAGCTAACCAATACATTTTTCTGGCATGCTGTTGTTTTGTTTTATTATAAAGTTATACATTTATTAGATATGTTTATAATTTTATTATTAGAGACTAGAGGCCCAGTGCATGAATTTGTGCAATGATGGGGTTTGTTGGCCTGGGCCAAAAGCAGCTCTCTGACATCCCCTGAGAGATCTCAGATTGCGAGAGGGTGGTTCTTGGATGATGCACCCCGGAATCAGGCTCCCTCCTCTCTGGTTCCAGGTGTGTCTCCTGAGAACCACAGGTGCTGAGTCACCATAGCTCAGCACCTCCTGCATTGAGCATCTGCCCCCTGGTGGTCATTGTGTGTCATGCTACTGTTTGAATGGTCACTTAGGCTTTTATGTATATAGGTGTTTAAAGCAGTTACTATTTTTTTATTTCTGATTGCATGCTATCTTTTTGTTAAGGGGAGATATAAATCTGTATTTAAATTTGCTTATATATACCTAGAGAAACCATGTAAGGATACATGAGACTAATCACAGTGCCTACACAAGGGACAAGGCAAGTGGGGAGATTAGGAAGAAAGAGGAAAGGAAGATTTTTACTATATGACTCTGTATAGTTAAATTTTTTTGAACTTTGTGAATATATTACTCAAAATTCAGATTTAAAAATTTGAAAAAATGCTGTTTTCATGAGTTACATATTTCATATTTTTCTAATAAAATTGATTTTGCCTAGCGTGATATTCTTATAATTAATTTTTCGATATTATTCCTATTGAACAATGTCCCATAATGTCCCTAGTTGGACCCATTTAAATTAGCTTCTGAGTCTTTTTGACATGCCCCTCATAGTAATCAGTAACTTCTTTGATATGACATGACAAGAAATTCTAGGGTCTTATGCATTTCTTATCTCAAACCTAGAATCAACTTTTTCTTAAAAAGCACCCTGGTTCCTTTTGGTTAGGGAACTATTTTGGAGGCTACAATGTGGACACTAGGAGTCCTCATTGCTACTAGATATGTATCATATATTGTTCTTTTCAGTGGACAGGAAAAGAAAGACCTATCCACAAAAAAAGTCACTAGTATGTGCCACCAGATTAGACCTGCACAATCCACTTCTGAAGATTCTTGCCAAAGACCTATCATTGATTATAAGCTATTATTTCCAATTCAAAGTTAGGATTACAGGACTTGAACTTCTTTGATTTTATATTTATACCTCATCCCTCTCATGCTGAAATTCATTTATAATTGTATCAGAAGTACATTGCTATAGTATTTTCACTCTCAGGAAGATAATTAAAAGCTGCTGAGACTTCTTTGCAGTTTCCTTTGTTGCAGGATATGTCTCGAAAGGATGTACTGTCAAATTGCTGCACTTCAAAATCACTTGAAGTAATTCCTCTCTGCGAGATTATGCGCACTTGACGTACACTTGAATCCATACGTCTCCTTTTGCTCTTGATTTTGGAAACTTAAAAAAAATCTCGCTTTATGATTATGTAAAATATATACAGGGCATATAAACAGGTAGGACAGACATAAGGAAGAAGTTGTGTCCTTTCCTGGTGGTGAAAGTTTGTGCAAGGGCTATGACTGCAGTGGGTACATGGGTGGGAGTTCCCTAAACTAGAGCCACCTGATGCTCTCAGAGCAGCAGTCCTGCCGTCCTAGTTATAGTTGACTGTCCTGTGACTTCAGAGTTGGTTTCTCTACAGCAATGGTTGCCACACTGAGGCTCGCGAGCTACATGCGGCTCTTTGGCCCCTTGAGTGTGGCTCTTCCACAAAATACCATGGCCTTGCTGAGTCTATTTTGAAGAAGTGGCATTAGAAAAAGTTTAAATTTAAAAATTTTGGCTCTCAAGAGAAATTTCAATCGTTATACTGTTGATATTTGGCTCTGTCGAGTAATGAGTTTGCCAGCCAACCACTGGCCTACAGGAACAGGTCCTTCCCATATTGGTAAGGATTCATTTCATTCCTGGAAACAGAAATTTACTTCCTATGTGAGGAAAAGTAAAAACTAAAAGCAGAAATAAAAAGCTAGTCCAGTGGCGTGGCTTAGTGATTGAGTGTTGACCTATGAACTAAGAGGTCACAGTTCCATATCTGGTCAGGGCACATGCCCAGGTGGCAGGCTCCATTCCCAGTAAGGCGTTTGCAGGAGGCAGCTGATCAATGATTCTCTCTCATCATGATGTTTCTATCTCTCTCTCCCAATCCCTTCCTGTCTGAAATAAATAAAAAATATATTTTAAAAAAACACAAAACAATGAAAGCATAAAAAGCTAAAAACAATAATCCAAAAATAAAAACAGGAAAAAAAATCATTAAATTTTGAATTTACTTCTTTCCTACTCCTGTTAGTGAACATAGGGCATACACCAAGGATCCTGGTATGGTTTCTTAGGGATTATCTTCCTGCCACCCCCCACTTTCTGAATCTCACACCCTCCTCCCCCCCTCATATACAGACTCCATCTCCCATTAATTAGATTCTTGTCATGCCACAGCAAAGCAAGAAAGGTGGGGATTCTGAGTCAGGCACATCTTTGTTCAAGTTCTGGTTTCATCTCTTAAGTTATGTCTACAAAATGTCTATAACCTTTGCCTTCAATTCCTTATCTACAAAATGTATATAATCTCTTTGCCTGTCTTTTTTTCCTTTAATCTGTAAAATAGGGATCCTACTTTAGAAAAATCCTATGAAGATTAAATTAGATAATTATTTAAGTACCTAATACAGTGCCTTGGCACTTACTCGGAATCCACTTACCAATGGTTTTTGTTTATACCAGTTTTAACCACAGAAATTCCTGTTTCTGTGGTTAAAATTGTTATAAACAAAATTTTTCTTCTCACTCCTTTGTCATATTCTCCTTTAATTTCTACTCCTCAACCAAGACTTAGTTAAACATAGGTCTCTAAATTTAGACTTCTAGCTGAAACCGGTTTGGCTCAGTGGATAGAGCATCGGCCTGTGGACTGAAAGATCCCAGGTTTGATTCCAGTCAAGGACATGTATCCTGGTTTTGGGCACATCCCCAGTAGGGGGCGTGCAGTAGGTGGCTCATGGATGTTTCTCTCTCATCGATTTTCTAACTCTCTATCCCTCCCCCTTCCTCTCTGTAAAAAAAAAAAAAAATCAATAAAATATATATTTTTTAAAAATTTAGACTTCTAAAAGAGAAGAAAAGGGGAAAGCTATTTGAACTTTTACTTAATCTGAGTTAGCTTGGTTTTATATTTTGAGTTTTTAGCACAGGACTAGGAATCAAGACCTGTGTAGTTCTTCCTTCTTCCTCTAGGATGGAACTATGTGCATTTCAAAGTAAGTAATACAGTAGCATGGAAAATATGAGGGACTGAGCTCCCAATGCTACCATTACCCATTTCATGCCTTTAGCATCCCTGGGAAATTTACTTCCCTTCGCTGTGCCCACGTCTGTCTGTTTGTACTATTAGGTTACATAAAAAAATCCGAATTTCCTTTCTACTTTAAAGTGCATGGTTCTGTATTTATTTAAATTTCTTGTATTTCATTCAGTCCTGTGACTTCTATGGTCCATGTTTCTCTTGCCCAATGAGTTGGTGTCCTTCCTTCTTTAAATGATGTTTCCTATGGACTCCATAAGTTTTCCTTTATTCCTTTTGGCTGCCCATAAGCTTGGAGTTAATTTTAAAATAGCAGTAGCTCTTGTTAGTCTGAGTTTTCTGGCACAATAATACCCTTCTCTATATCCTAATTATATCAATTTTATTATTTTGTCATTGCTCTCAGTTCAAGTAATATCTGTCCTGTTGTAAGTCACCCTAATTTTGTTAATGTTATTACTATGAAACTCTTTGTATGTTATAAACATTATAAATATTGTTCCTGTGTGTCAATTTTTTATAGCCATTTGAGGGAAATAATACCTCTCCTACCTATTTTATGAGAGAAAAAGGGAGTCATAGATATAAAAATTAAAGAGGTAACATAATTTTTAGATACTGTGCTCAGTTATTAGTATTAAACGAGCTAAACATAATTCCAAGGGATTACTAATTACTTTTTAAATAAAAATCTGGCACTGACTTTTTTTTTAATCATTTAAAATCCAGTATTTCATCTTGTTCAAAGATTCTGGTTTTGGTTGCTGCTCTCACCTGAGTGACAATCAATTTGCTGCTCTTCAGAAGCCTGAGTCATTTCACTGTATCAAAACAGATTGTAGGACTCCATCTTTGTAGCTTTCTTGGCAACAGGGATATGTAATTTGCCATGTGGTGTGGAGAGATTCTAATTAGCTTTTTAAATATTCCTAAGAGTTCTAGGATGGGCAAAGGGAGCACGGTATGAGAGTTTAACCCTTGGTGGAAAAAAAAAAAAAAGGACATTATCTATCAGTGTTACTTGCTCAGCCTGATTCTAGTGATATTTTGTTAGCTACTTGAGCAGGACATGCTGACTACATTTTTTAGATGAGACTAAATGCATTACTAAAATGTGGCTGAGAGTACGTGCTTCAGGGAAATGCAGATGTGGGTTGGAATCCAAGCTCTTCCATGCACTATCATTGTGATCTTCTGGCAGAACTAAGGATTGAAAGCTGTAGAAATATAGGATTCAACTCATGAGAAGGAGGGATTTTATATATATTTTTAAAAAACTTAAATGTTCTTCAGCTGATTAAACAGTGTCTGGAACCAAGTAGGAAATTGTGTATTTAAATACTTGTAAATTCTCATTTGAATTTTAATATTATTTGCTGTGGTGATCATGGCCATGGGTAATGGTCCATGGATGGTAATGATGATGGTGATTCTACTCGGTGCTTGTCAGATCAGTTCTCATATATCACTTCCAGGGAGTTTGAGGAGAATGCCACTGAATTCCAATGATAGACACACATGAGACCAGGCAGGGGAGACATTTGTAAGGCACATCCAATGAATACAGAATAAAGGACAGGGTGACATTTAATCAAAAGAGACCAATGTAGTCTTGGGAACGTATTTGTAGTGTCAAGTATATGATCAGAACCCCTTTTATAAAAATCCAGAAAATAGAATCAGATTCACTAGTGGAAGCTCCAGAGAAAGTAACTTTAATCCCATAAAAAGAAAAATCACAGAGAAAGGATTTTGATGTTAGATCGGCCTGCGTTTGAGTCCCAGCTTGGCCACTTACTATTATTATGTTCATATTTCTTCACTGCCCTGATCCTCAGCGATCTCATCTATAAAGTGGGAATAATATGCCCTCAGAGGGTACTCGTACAGATTAAAATAAAACAATACATGCAAATTAACAACACAAAGTTTGATACGTAGTACATACTCAGTGATTGTTAGATGCGGTTGCTGTTCATTCTAGTGCTATTAATATTAGTCTAGATTGTAATAAAAGTTGGGCTGTGTCAAGGGAAGATAAGGTAGTTATCACTGAATATTATATTTTAAAAAGGGGGAGAGACTCAGTTTAGAGAAGATTTGAACACTGGGCAGGGGTATTCATGACCCTGTAGTTCTGGCATCATTCTCTAATTACTTCCAGTACATTTCCACCATTGTCCAGTTCTTTTCTAGCCTCATTTATCCCGGGGCCCCTGTCCTTAACATCTGCTTAGGCATCTTCTGGCCCATATTTAGCAGCCTTCCCACCATATAATTATCTGCAACTGTTTGAGCAATTACATGCCTAAATTTTTCATAAACCACTTCATGTCATAATACCAATGGCTAATCATAGAACCTTTAATTATAATCTCCTCAGCTCTGCCTCTTGTTAACAAACTGATTGCCCAGAGCTTATAATAGTAGGAGACACTGAATACAGGATGGATGTATGGACAGAAAAGCAAACTAAAATAATTTCGTATGTGGAACTATGTATGTCAGCAATCATCATATTGAATACAGGGTTAGGCAAAAGTAGGTTGACAGTGTGTGTATGTGAAACACAAAGTTTATTTTTGCATTATTTATTATTATTTTCCATATAAGCAACTGTAAACTCACTTTCGCCCACTCTATATTTCATTCATTGCCTAAATAAATATCTTTACTACCTTTTCCAGGTGGCTACATAGCCTCAGCTTGGAAGCCGACTCAATAGGGAGTTTGTCATTGCTTCAGATGTCCCACGTCCCCTTGAACAATTCTATTAACATGGACTTGCACCCTTCTACCATATGCTGAACTACTGTAGTGCATTACTCAGCTGCTGAATTAATGTATTGTTCCTTCTAATGGCATTTAGGAGACTCCTGGGAGCACATTCCTGAAATAAAATAATTTGTATTGTGAGGGCAGAATTTCAGGCACCAGAGCTTACAAAGAGGGGGGAAAATGCTAATTTTATGCTTCACAAATTTAAGATCCTATTGTTATGTAGGTGTAGGGGTATACAGAGATGACAGATGTTTACAGGACTTTTGGATACAATAAGAAATAACGTGTACATCAGTAGGTATGTGGGAGATGAAATATAAACTATGATAGAACTAAATACATGTTAGTCATTCCTCATGTATATAAAAAATGGTTGTACAAATTATATTTCATTTTAAGAAGTGCAGTAGAAGCAAATTATTGTATTTTTAACTCAATTCTTTTTAAGTGAAACTTTAAAAAATGAGAATCAATTTATTTGAATTGAACATTAAGAAGGGTATTATTGTAAGCAGCAATTAAGACTTAAATGTCATCATTTGCTTTCTCCCTGGAAAGCATTTATTTGCCATCCCATGACTGAGCCATTAAATTGGCCACATCTGGCGATAAACCAAAGACAATGCTATATCAAACCTATTGTCAGAGGGCACATCTGCTTCTTGAGGAAAAGAAAATAAGCAAAGGCAACCATAGAGAAATCAAAGAACCACAGTAAATATGTGAGGTGGGTGATAAACTGGTTACCATGGAGAGCTATTGGATTAATTTGCATTCCACTTACCACTGTGTCCCTAGGTATTAGGAGGACTATTGACTGGGACAGAGACTTGCAGAGAGAGAAATACTATGTCAGGCCAAAGCTCTAGGTAAAGTTGTGAATGTGTGATGAGCTCATAATGGTCTTGCTCCTCTGACAGCTGCCAATGCCACTCATCGGGCTGAGCCCTTGAAGCCATGCTGATGTGGTGTGATCCTGTCCCCTTCTCATGGCCATAGCTGACTGAGCAGAAGAGTACACCTGACTTGCTGTGGATCAGTTGGTTTTTCTCCCTCAGCTATTCAGCATTTGGGCTGCGATATGGTTCATTCTGGCCTGTTTGTTTGAATAGAGCAGTGGTTCTCAACCTTTCTAATGCCGCGACCCTTTAATGCAGTTCCTCATGTTGTGCTGACCCACAACCATAAAATTATTTTCTTTGCTACTTTATAACTGTCATTTTGCTACTGTTATGAATCTTAATGTAAATATCTGTGTTTTCTGATGGTCTTAGGCGACCCTGCTAGTGGTTCTCAACCTGCGGGTCGCAAAATAATTGTATGGTTGGGGGTCACCACAATATGAGGAACTATATTAAAGGGTCGCAGCATTAGAACGATTGAGAACCACTGGAATAGAGGAAGTGATATCTCAGAGCTGTCAGGCAGGTATGCTTGTCTAAATGCTTGGGGAAGAAGATGAGAGAAAGGTGCAGGTAGTTATTGACACACTCCTGAATGACTTATCAGTCTGTGCTTTTAGACCTTCAGCTCTCCTTGGCTTTTAAGAAATTGCACAATATCTCTCTAATACATCTCACTTACTTGCTTGAGATATTTGAAGTCGGTTTCTACAAATTGGAAGCATAAAAAACACCAGCTTAAAAGGCCTAAAAAAAATGTATCTTGTTTTCTCAGTTGTGATCACACATTTTTCAGAAAATTCAAACAGGGAGCCCCTCTTCAGTAATTCCTCTATTGGATGGTGAGGAACGCACAGAGGAAATGTAAATTAGAATATTATTTCCTCTTGTTTTCACATCACTGCTTTTTATCTTAATACCACATCCACACTAGGGTTTTCTAGGAAAAGTGAAACTCAGCCAAACTAGATGGCCGTGTCTCTTTAAGATAAAAACAATTTCAGAAGGACATTGTATTCCAGTCATTTTATTTCAGCCTTTACTGAAATGGCAAGGTTCCTCCTGATAAATGACCACCACCCTCATTTCTCTTAAGATGGTGGCAGCAGTTGCTCTTTTAATTAAATGGCAGCTTCTCCTCAGCCTAGGAGGAATGGCTTGTCCTGATTTTATTAGTAAAATTAATATTCCCATTTCTCTGTAGAATGAGAAAGGAAGCAAGTGTGAGATTCCCTGAGTCAGGAAAGCCTGAGAAGATTGAATTTATCATAAAGTCCCTCACAGGACCACAAGGTTACCGAAATGGAAATAGATCAATGGGTTAGGGTGAAAGTGTAGATTTCATGGAGACTACTCTTTATTACTTTATAACAAGCCGTTCTTTTATTCGCCACATCCTCTGCTTTGCTCTTCCCCTTCCTGGACTGCGGTTACACTTCTGTGGCTGAAATTTTGTACAGAAAGTACTTACTCAATATGACACACACATACACACACACAAGTGCACATCCATTTCCATTTGCTTTCAGATTAAAATCACACTTGTTATTCCAAATGTGAACTTGAAGTGCCTATTAATTTTGGAAATTAAAAATAAGACCCTAGAGTTAGATGTTCTCATCTTTCAGCAGGTAGTGGAAGACAATATCATTAAAACTCAATATAAATAAAATAACTCTATTCAAAATGGGGGAAAAAATCTGAACAGACAACTCACTAAAAAAGATAAGCAGCCAAAACCGGTTTGGCTCAATGGATAGAGCGTTGGCCTGTGGACTGAAGAGTCCCGGGCTCTATTCCGGTCAAGGGCATGTACATTGGTTGTGGGCACATCCCCAGTAGGGGGCATGCAGGAGTCGGCTGATTGATGTCTCTCTCTCATCGATGTTTCTAACTTTCTATTCCTTGCCCTTCCTCTCTGTGAAAAATCAATTAAAAAAACAATAAAATATATTTTAAAAAAGATAAACAAATGGCAAATAAGCATTTGAAAAATAGTCAACATGGTATCATAAGGGAATTATAAATTAAAACAATAATGAGATACCACTACAAACCTATCGGAATGGCCCAAATCCAAAATAAACACCACCAGATGCCGAGGAGAATGTGGAGCTACAGGAGTTCTCATTCACTCCTTGTAGGGCGGCAACATGGTGCCACCACTGTGGAAGGCAGTTCTGCAGTTTCTTGCAAGATCACACATACCAAGAAGCTCGGCAACTGAACTTCTTGGTATTTACCCAAGATGAAAACTCGTGTGTACACAAATGCCTGCACACAGATGTTTAGAGCAGCTGTATTCATAATTACCAAAATGTCAACGCAATCAAGATGTCCTTCAGTAGGTGAGTGAATAAATCAACTGTGGTACACCTAAGCAACAGAATAACATTCAGCGCTAAGATAAAATGACCTATGAAACCATACATCAACTGACATGGAGGAACTTTAAATGCATATTACTGAGTGAAATAAAGGAATCTTAAAAGGCTACATACAGTAGGTATTCTGGAAAGGCAAAGCTATTGAGACAATGAAAAGATCAGAGGTTATAGGGGAAGGTGAAATGAGTAGGCAGAGCACAGAGTTGTAGGACACTAAAACTCTTTTGTATGACACTACAATGGTGGGCACATGCCATTATGCCTTCATTAAAACCCATAGCATGTACAACACCGAGAGTGAACCTGATTGTAAACTGTGGATTTTGGGTGATAACGTATCGGTGTAGGTTCCTGAAAAGTACAAATGTGCCACTCTGGTGGTGGGGAAGGTTGTGCCTGTGTGGTACAGGGGGTATATAAGAAGTCTCTGTACATTCCTCTCAATTTTGCTCTAGGAACCTAAAACTGCTCTAGGAAATAGTTGACTAATTAAAGAAAGTTGATCCCCAACAGACACAAAATATCAAGGTAAAAGCTGAATTTTAAAGTTTGGGTATATTTAAAAAAAAACCACAACAATGCTTTTATTAAGGTCATGCATGAGTAAAATAAAACACTTTTTTTATTAATTCTTTAAAGAGAGAGGCATATATGCAAAGGCAATCCAGGAATAAGGGCCTGAAAAAGTTCAGTGGGTTTGGAGCTTAGACTTCCACTTCCAGGGCAGTGGGGGCAAGGCTGGAGGAGGCAGAGCGAGGTCAGGGTCAGGGGAGCCTGCCCAGGAACATTAAGTAGTTTAGACATTAAAAGCTGTGCCTGTCAGGATTATGCGTAACCCGTAGATGATCCATCTTAATGCCTTCCACAGATTTACCCTGGTTGCAATTACAGTTAATATAGAATTAAGCTGCTGGTATTCTGCTCAAAGGTGGTGGGTCCTCCAACTTGCCAAGCACATGTATACAGTCTGGTGCCAGGATCTGTTAGGAGAGCGACCCCAAAGGAGAGCCTCCTGTGCCCTTACATTTCAGAACAATTTCGCCTGTGAGATATTTCTCCTCTTCCTTCAGAAGGCCCCCCAGTGCATGCTCAGCCACCAGTCTGTGCTGCGTAATGTCTAGGACAGCTACCCACGCATCTTGGCTACCCATCTGTCTTCTTTTTCATCCTCCTCCACCTTCTGATTATCCACACGTCTCCCGTGATTACCCACTCTCGCCCTCTGATGACCCACACTCCACAATCTTCTTCTGTAATAAGAAAAGTGTAATATGCTAATTAGACTGGACATGCTTCCGGACAAAACGGGGGCTGTGAGGGAAGCTGGGGTCCCGCGTGCCAGAGGGAAGCTGGTGCCTGCAGCCGGGGGGTTGGGGGGAAGGGAAGGAAGGAAGGCCTCCTCTTACATAAGTTTCATGCATTGGGCCTCTAGTCATCTATAAAACACTACTTACTTTTTGCTGTCGTTTTCACATTTATTTGAATGACATTGGTTAATAAAATTATGTAGGTTTCAAGTGTACAGTTCTGTGATACATCACCTGTATATTGCCTCGTGTGCCCAACACCCAAAATCAGATCTCCTTCCCACCACCATGTATTTAACCCCTTTACCTGTTATATCCCCTCCCACCTCCCTCCCCTCTGGTAACCACATACTGTTGTTGTCTGTGCCTCTGAGTTCCTGTCAATTTGTATTATTTGCTCGGTTGTTGCTTTTTTTTGAAGTTTGATTATAAAAGCTCTGAGAAACCATTTGCATATGTCATCGTCACGCCCTTGGCAATCTGAGTAATAGACATGTATGGATCTGGAAAACTCCCGGGACTGGAGGGAGCACGGTAAGTAGGAGAAGATAGATAAAGCATTTTACAGTTTATGGAAATGTAAGTGCTCGCACCTCACTTTTAAAAAATCGCACTTTTATATATTGCCTCTTAGGAAGCTTTTTAACAATTTGTCTTTCAAAACAGCAAAGAGGCAGCAGTTATGGCTGAAGGTATCTAAAGGATGCAAGTCAGGGAGATAGCTGAGCACTTGGGAAGATTGAGGCAGGAAAACATTTTTTTGACAAGCAAACATGATTCTCGCGCTCACAGGGAAGGGAGGAGAGGAGAAGAAGGTGGCAGGTTCTGCCTTCTTTGTTCAGAGGCCCAGGAACCAACAAGGAGCTAGCTCACCTTTGATCCTCTCAGCAATGCAAAGATGTACCTGGACGAGGGGTGCACAGTGTCCACGCAGGCAGGGATTTTAAAAGATGCCCAGAAACCGCCCCATTCCCTTTCTGATGAGTATGTCTGGAGAGTTAGTCACATTCAAATTCAGCTAACATTTCTTATGGGCGAACTGTGTACAAAACACACCATAAAACATTTTCACAAATATTTTGTTTTTATAGCAAGTCTGTGAAGCAGGTGTTGAGCCAGCGAATCTTCCTACTTCTCTCTTTTTTTTTTCTTTCCAACATCTACAGTTCACTCCTTAGATACCAAGCGATGGATGCAAAGAATCACAGGGCATTGTCGCTGCCCTCAGGGTTCACAGTGTGGTGGAAGCACCCCTCTCCACCCCCCCCCCCCCACGGTGGCAGAGCACTAGTATCTGGGGGAGTGTGTGACAGATTAGGACACATGTGAGACCTGTCCCTGCAGAATGTCTTATGTCTCCAGGGATTCTTTCTGCTGGTTTTCATTTTTATTCGTATGCATACATTTCCCCCAGCCATCTATCTGCATGAAGCTTCCTTTAAAAATTCCCCAAATTCTCAGTTTTCCAACTCTCCTCCCCGCTCCCTGTTCCTAAATGAGTTGAGTAGGGCCATTGGTACTGCATCTTCTCAGAGAAATATCTAGGTTTCCCGAATCATGCTGTGCCTCCACAGCTATTTGAATATTCAGCTGTTGAAGGCCAGGTGTCAGGCAGTTTGCTAACATGCTGTTTGTCTTACTTGGATTTTCATTGACGCTGTTGGGAAAAACGGAGGCTGTGGAGAAAAAGGCAGCCTTCCCCGATTACTGCAAGGCTAGTGATCTCTTTCCTCTGCACTTTCCTAGTAGTTATCATCATTTCTTCTCAATTAGCTCAGATGGTTTGCAGCTCTGAACCATCAGTTAGCTGTTTTTCTCCTAGTTTTATTGAGATACTAGAGGCTCGGTGCATGAAATTCCTGGATAGTTGGGTCTCTAGGCCTGGCTGGTGATCAGGGCTGGTCTGTGGGGAGACTGGCAGGGCAATTGGCACCTGCTTTGGATAGCCTGGGGCCTGTGGGCTGGGGGGAGCTCCTGCATTGAGCATCTGCCCCCAGGTGGTCAGTACACAACATAGCGACCAGTTGTTCCACTGGTGGTTCCACTATTTGGTCATTTGCATATTAGGCTTTTACTATATAGGACTAAAGGCCCGGTGCATGAAATTCATGCACAGATGTGTGTGTCCCTCAGCCCAGAGTGCACCCTCTCCAATCTGGGACCCCTTGAGGGATGTCTGACTCTCAGGATCAGGCCTAAACGGGCAGTCAGTCGTCCCTCTTACAATTCAGGACTATTGGCTCCCAACTGCTCGCCTCCCTTCTGCCTTCCTGATTGCCCCTAACTGCTTCTGACTGCCAGCTTGATCACCCGTAATGACTCCCCTGCCAGCCTCTTTGATGCCTAATAGCCTTCTCTTGCAGGCCTGGTCACTCCTAACTGCCCTCTCCTGCAGGCTTGGTCACCCACAACTGCCCTCACCTCTAGGCCTGGTCCCCCCACAACTGTTCTCCCCTGCAGGCCTGGATCCTCCCCAACTGCCCGTTCCTGCAGACCCAGTCACCCCCAACTTCCCTCCTCTGCCAGCCTGGTCACCCCTAACTGCCCTCCCCTGCTGGTCATTTTGTGGTGGCCATCTTGTGTCCACATGGGGGCAGTTATCTTGTGTGTTGCAGTGATGGCCAATCTGCATATTACTCTTTTATTAGATAGGATAGAGGCCTCCTGCACGAGTGGGGGCCAGCTGGTTTGCCCTGAAGGATGTCCGAGATCAGGGTGGGTGTTCCCTTGGGGCATGGGGTGGCCTGAGTGAGGGGCCTGTGGTGGTTTGCAGACTAGCCATGCCCCCTGGAGACCCAAGTGGAACCCTGGTATCTGGGATTTATTTATCTTCTACAATTGAAACTTTGTAGCCTGGAGCAGAACCAAGCCTTCTGCTCGCACAGCCATTGAAACTTTGTTGCCTTAACCTCTGCCGGCCAGGCTTTGTGGAAAGCTTGGCTTCTTCAACAGCCAGGGGCAACCCAGGCCTCTCTCCTGTGCTCTCTGTGGCTGTAGCCATCTTGGTTGGGTTAATTTGCATACTCGCTCTGATTGGCTGGTGGGCTGGGCTTGTGAGTGTAGCAGAGGTATGATCAATTTGCATATTACTCTTTTATTAGTCAGGATAATTGGTAGGAGGCAGGACTATGTAAGTTTAAGGAATACAACATGATGATTTCATTAACATATTTTGTAAAATGATTACCACAGTAAATTTAGTTAACATTTATCATCTCCTATAGATATAAAAATGTTCCTTTATGAGGAAAACTCTTGGGATTTACTCTTTTTTAACAGCTTCCATATGCAGCATACAGCAGTGTTAACTGTAGCCATCTCGCTGTGCATTATATCCCTATTACTCATTTAACCTCTAACTGAAAGTGTGCCCGTTTTCATCACCTTCATCCACTTTCTCCTACCACCATCCCTCACTGCTGATAACCACAAATATGATTTCTTTTTTCCATGAATTTGGGTCTTTCTTCCTTATTTTCTATTAATTTTCCGATTACAGTTTATATTCAGTAGTTTTCTGTATTAGCTTCAGATATACAGCAAAGTGGTTAAAAAATGATATACTTTATAGAATGGCTGCTGCCAATGCTGCAAGCACATATCTGGCCCCAAACACAGTTACCACAATATTATTGACTATATTCCCCATGTTGTAATGTATCCCCGTGATCATTCTGTAGCTACCAATTTGTACTGTTTATTTTTTCTATTTTTTAAATCTGGATTGTTCAGTTTATTACAGATGTCCCTCCTTTTCCCCCCACAGCTGCCCTCCACCTGATTCACCACCCCCCACCCCATGCACTTACCCCTCATCACTGTCCTCATCCCATCCATAGGTATAAAATTTTTGTCCAGTTGCTTCTCACAACCCTCACATCCCCTTCCCCCCAAAAAAATTGTCAGTCCATTCCCTTTCTATGCCCCTGTTTCTATTATATTCACCACTTTATTCTGTCTTTCAGATTCTTTATTCACTTGATTTTTAGATTTACTTGTTGATAGATATGTATTTGTTATCACTTTGTTGATAATTTTTATCTTTATCTTTTTCTTCTTCTTCTTCTTCTTAAAGAATACTCTTCAGCATTCATAGAATCCTAGTTTGGTGGTGATGAACTTCTTTAGCTTTTTCTTATCTATGAAGCTCTTTATCTGACCTTCAGTTCTGAATGAGCACTCTTGGTTGTAGGTTCTTGCTATTCATCACTTTGAATATTTCTTGCCACTTCCTTCTGGCCTGCATAGTTTCTGTTGAGAAACCAGCTGACAGTCCTATGGGCACTCTCTTGTAGGTAATTAACTGTTTTTCTCTTGCTGCTTTAAAGATTCTCTTTGTCTTTTACTCTTGGCATTTTAATTATGATGTGTCTTGGTGTGATCCTCTTTGGATTCCTTTTGTTTGGGGTTCTCTGCACTTTCTGGACTTGTAAGTCCATTTTTTTCACCAGGTGGGGGAAGTTTTCAGTCATTATTTCTTTAAATAGATTTCAGTATCTTGCTCTCTCTCTTCTGGCAACCCCATAATTCTGATGTTGGTATGCTTGAAGTTGTCCCAGAGGCTCCTTACACTATCTTCACATTTTTAGACTCTTTTTTTTTTTCTGTTTTTCTGGTTGGGTGTTTTTTGCTTCCTCGTGTTTCAAATCATTGGTTTGATTCTTGGGGTCCTCTAGTCTGCTGTTGGATTTCTGTATATTGTTTTTTATCTCAGACAGTGTATGCTTAATTTCTGGCTGGTCCTTTTCCAATTTTTTGGTATTGTCATTAAGATCCTTGAAAGCCTCACTAAGTTTCTCAGAGATCTCACTAAGTTTCTTGGCAGTTTGTAGAAGATTCTTGAGTAACCTTATAAATGTGGTCTTGAACTCTATGTCCAGTAGTTTGCTTTTCTCCATTTCTTTCATTAATGACATGTTTCTTTGTCTCCGCATTTTGGCTGCTTCCCTGTGTTGATGGAGGCGCTTTGTGTGCTAGTTGTCCTTTATGGCCCAGTAGC